>VXBO01014821.1:233866-494540 GCA_013400135.1 Rhinoptilus africanus
AAAATAGTAACCACAAAAATGAAGTGGCTGTTTCTTACAGCCATGGAATATCAGAGTTTAAAAAAAAAAAAAAAGAATATGAAACTCATTTTATACCTGGGAAAAATACCAGAGAATTGCACCTAAAAGAATTTTAAAAGTGGAATTATTTTAAAACCACAAAATATGCACAATGTATGAAGGTTTATAACAACCACTTCTGTTGCTTTCTCACACTTGATAATCCAGTTAAAACTTTAGCAATTAATTATAACTTCCTGAGATTGAACTTTTCTTGGGTTACATAACTATGATGGTAGAAATATTTTTTGTTGACAAAATACAGAAAAAAAACCCAAACAAAACAAACACCAAAACAACAGAACAAAATCCTTCTTTTCTCCACCTTGTATGGGACACTGATGTAAGTGACTGTCTTTCTGTAACTGCTGTCTCCCCTCCCTTTCTGCTGGAGTAATTTCCAAAGTGTTTAAAGCAAAGGATTATCATCAGATGTCCTGGTTTCACTACTCGTCCTTCCGCTTGCTCGTGGTGACTGTTTAAGCCATTCAGGACTTTCCTTAGCCGAATCACGCTGAGCCCTGGGCTGAACTTGGCTGATCAAATGTGACAGCCCCCTCTTATAACATCTCCTAATGGAGGTATGTCTGGATCCCTTCCCATCTCTGGATGACAAGAAATCTTAAAATTTAAGTCCTTCAGTCCTTTATGGCTTAAAACTGTATTGATCTGATTAAAGAATTATAGCCCCATGGGGAACGGGGGTGATGGAAAGAGATCGAAGACGAGTTCTGGCTTTAACCACAGCACTTCCACGAATGCTGCATGCAGTGGGCTGAGACGCTGCAGTGATGGGTGGCCTGTCCCTGGGAGAGGCTACGAGGCAGAGCAAATGTGGCACAGTGCAAGACTAGATAAATGGCACAAAGCTGAACCCACAGCCTTCTGGCTTGTTTACTCCATGACCTCAATGGAGCAGCACACCTGGACCACCCAGAAGCCTTCCCCAAACAGATTTGGTCACTGCTGTCTTGGATCAGAAGTTTCCAAGTGAAGCTTGGCTCCTGTTCATCTCCTGCTCCCTGAGGCTTCCCTGGAGCACCGCCCTGCAATTCTGATGGAGGACGAAGAGCTACTGAAAGGAAAATCTTGTCTCTAAGGCTTCATGGAGAGCCTCATGGTGGGACAGAAAGCTGTAACACTGGGAACGCAGATACCAGGAGCTTGTAGCTGTGATGTCTCGGTTCAGAACAGAGGTGAAATGGCTTGGGCAAGCACACTAGGACTCAAACCACCAGCTTATAAAACACATCACCTTAGAAATGTAAAGAGTTTTCATGTGGAATCTGCTCATGAAGCAGAGGCAGGAATAGGCAGAGTTTTTTGATTTGTTTTATGAAAATCTGTTCCACTTAAGCTTTCAGCCCCCAAGTTTGCACAGAGGAAGGAAAAAGGAAGTAATGAGATTTTCCCCTGTTTTCCTCCTTTCAGAGAAACAAGATCACCCCCTCCCCCTCAGCCCCCCTCCCATCTCAAGATCTGTAACTGGTTAAAGCGAACTGACTCCCCATGGGGCAGAGAGCAAAATCTGTAGAGTTCTCTGCAGACCTAACCACCATGTGACCAAGGTAGGGATATCCACTAGGCTTTATGGCCTACCATAGGTGTCATGACTACTGTGGAGTCCTAGTTCAACAGGGCAATGGACTCTTCAAACTGACTGTTATCCAGACCTGCTGGACCCTGATGCCATACCCAATTAAGGGTCGAAGCTATGCATATATACTAGGTAGCGTAAACATGTCCCACTGCTCATCTTCCACTTCCCAATGGTCCTTGTCTGCAATGTTTCAGTGCAAAGAACGGGAGTGTATATACTGGAGGTAGGTTTATCATGCATCTGTTGACATTTCGTCACAACTACTTCCTCTGGAAGAGGCTGGGAGGCACTGTGAGTCTATGGTGTGTCCTGATGGATCAAACAAGGCAAGAGTCAGCTATCACGTGTTCTCCTTTCACCTCCACAAGAAGACTTCTGACAGAAGCATCCTACTGCCTGATTCTGCTTTCTCTCCCCATGGTAAACCATACACAAAAGGAGCAAAATGTGGATTGGATGACATTATACAATCACTGTACACTGGTATAAATGACTACAAGGGTCAAGGAAATACATGAATAAGCTTAAAGGGATTCTTATGCCAAGGGTAAAATGGAGATTATCAGTGAACAGAATGGGGTTGAGAGCCCCTTTTCTGAATATTCACAAATGCTTCACCATTTTCACAGGATACTCAGCTGTAGAAAGCCTGACATTATGAAGAAATATTTTTTGCAGGTTTCATAATATAAAAATTAATGTAATTGCTGAAATCAAAGTTTTCAAATTTGACCACTCTACAAATTTCTAAAACCTAGGAAAAGTATCTAACTGCATAACTAGGTGACTATTTGTGAATAAAAGCCAGTGTATTAGTTTTCTACTATCACAGGGATGAGAGGAATCAAGAAACAGTTGTTGCACAGTGTGCAAACCAAGATATCTTTGACATGAAAGAGTACACAAAGAAGCATTAATAGTCTGAATCCAATATAAAGTTGAGGAAAGACAATGCAAACTTTTCACAAGGCATGAAAGTCAGTTCAATTTCTGTTTACCAACAACTTTGGAAACCTCATGGAAAATGAAATCATATTCCCCACTTTCTGTTCATTTACATAAGAGTTGCTCAAGTTTTTCAAATATAAATGCACACTTGAGATAAGCAAAACAAACCTTGCTTAACTCCAACCACACAGTTGTAATAGGACAAGTTTCTTACCGGGTGGCATTTTCCAAAGCCCTGGAAAAGGATGAATAGTCATCAGTTGAGTGTTCGAGAGAGTAATACCATGTAGCTGCATCTTCAATGAATGAGTTGGAGTCTTCTCCTCCCAGAGAATTTTGCAGAGCCTGATAAAAGGCTGTTTTGCTGTTGGCTCTTCCTTGTCTTTCTTCAAATTTCTGAGAACAAAATGCATACATGGAATTTACAAACAAAAACAAAATATACGTTTTTAATGGAACAGCATAGGCTCTGATCTCCCCCTGCTGGAACAAGTCCTCTCTTCTGTGATCTCCGATTCCTAGGGGAAGAAGTAGGGGACAATTCTACTTTTGCTTTCCCAAGATTCTCAACAGCCAGCAGTATTGGCTTCCTCAAAACATATTATGGGACTGAATCCCTATTCTGGTAAATCTAAATCATAGATATCATGCTGTGCAGATGTAGCTCTAATACTACAAGAACCTCGCTGGTTCTCATAGAAGTAGTCCACATGGATAGTTCTCCACTGTAGGTGTGCCCAATGATATCTTTCTTATGAGGTCCCTGAAGGAAAACAAGAGGGGAGAAAGGGAGATGTTGCTACTTTCCTTTGGAAATTCCAGAAAGCAAACACACCATATAGCCATGAATATATGTCTTGCTCTGACTCTTCTGGAAACACCTACAAAGAAATGTGGGTGACAAGGCCTGAATTTAGGTCCCTTCTGGAATAATATCTGTCTTAGCCCTGGAAGAGAAATCACACTCCTCTAAATCTCAATGCAAGTAGCAGCCATGATCTTCAGATTTCTTAACCCCTAGAGTCTTTCAGAGAGACCTACAGTGAAATGCTCTTTTCCTGAAATCTGCAGTCTGAAACCTTTCCTGACGTAAAGGCATTTTCCCCAGAGCAGAGTGCCCATGTCACTGCAGAATTACTGACAGCTGAGTGACCATCTTCTATGCCAAACTGTGTACCCAATGTTATTTTTACCAAAACTAAGTTTTCACCATGTCTTTCTTTAAGGAAGTTTTTAATTTTATTAATTCAGACTTCTTACTTTCCTTTTTTTTTTTTTTTTCCCCCTTTGGAAGGATTTTATTTCAAGTTCAGAAATGGAGGAACTTCCTGAAAAAAATGTAACCTGAACTCTCCTGTGGATCAAGTCCTTTCTGAAGACGGCATCTTGCAGGTGCATGCTGGCTGCATCTTGGTATAAGAACTCCAAATCTAATAAACCACCTATATTATTTTGGGCAGCCAGTCTGATGCAAAATAGGCTGGTGTCTGCCCAGTCCAGTTACCATAAATGCTTTACTGAATATATTATTTTGATGGCCCACAGCTGGTTTTCATCACGCTGCTAGAAGGTCTTTCCACAACCCTACACAGAAAGTACAGAGGGAATAATTACTTTTCAACAGATTCACAGAAATGAAAGATGGAAAATAAGTCACAGTCTGTCGAGGCCGAGGCCTGTCCTTACTGACATACTCTAATGCTTTGTGCATTTTGATTAAGTGACTTTACAAGGGATTTCAAAACACTTCCAAATATCCCAAGATCCAAAAAGATCTTGGCAATTTTCCTTGTATTTGTAATATATTATTCTTCTGCTTGATTTTGGCCTATGCAATGTGAAAAGAGTCGTGTGGTGCCAGTTTAAGTAATACAGCTGTACTTCGAAAAAAGATCTACAACTCACACATGACACGTCACTTCATGTGCACAAATGCCACATATGAAACTGCAGAGCACACTTGCCTGTGAAATCATTCAGTTTAAATACAGTAAGGACATGTATATTTTTCTGCAAGAAACAGAAATCATTGCTGAAGACCTGACTGCAGGTTCAAAAGCAATCTTTCCATCAGCTTTGGCACACATCAGTTCAGGTCCCTACTAATCAGCTGAAGCATTGATGCTGTCTAATCAAGAATTTGGTGACTGGGGCTGGTGGATTTGTCTAGCAGTTATGGGTAAGAACAGATGCATTTCTGTGTTCTTATGTGTAAGGCATCCTGTACAAAGCAACTTTCATGCAATACTTTCATTTTGTTGTATTTTTTAAATGGATTTGCTACCTTACTCCACACTCGTCATGGATATTTAAAAGAGAGGAAAAAAGAAAGAGAAAAAAACTTTAGGGTATTAATTATGTACCCTAGGAACTGATCCTTTACTGCCTCATCAACAACCAAGCATCAAATAAACATTACGGTTGAAAACCACAGAAAAAGTGATGGATCGTCATACAATGCATGGTAAAACTGAGGAACTCCTTGCCACGAGGCTTTGCAGATGCCAAAATTGGTGACAACGAAGTTTCATGATCAAGGTTTTGAATGTAAAAAAAAACCAAAAAAAACAACAACCAGTTGATGGTTATTAAATACGGGAAGACCAATTCAGGCTAGGAAGTCCCTGAACTGCAAAGTGATAGAGGTTTGGAGAACATTTAGCAGAAGTATCACATTTGCTTACGCTATTCTTACAAACATCCACTCTTAGGCACTGCTGAAAACAGCATTCTCTGCTAAATGGGCCTTTGATCTGACTCAGTGCGGTCGGTCCTAGGTTTTTACTGTGCCTATGTACTAGTTTCCGTGACCTTCAAAATGCTCCCAAAATACTGGTGGCCTTTCTCAGGCAATCATTGTTGATAGAGTGGGGTCCTTGAGATGTGTTGAGTCAGATGAAAGAGGACTCACCAGGCAGAGGTGGATGAGAAACAAAACCAGCATTTGTACCACATTTTGAGATTTTTCATCCCAACCAGCACTAAAATAGCACAACCTCAAACACAATGTCTCAAGTGCTGCTTTGGGTACAATATAATATAACTTAAACATCTGATTTTAATGTGATAGGGCAAATCAAAGTAATAAGTTCAAAATAAAACCCATGACACATTAAAAAAACAAAGTATTTTAACTTCTCAGAAATTGATTCAATTTGACCAATTTGCCATGTCCAACAAATGTTTCCCATTTGAAGAACAATTTTCAAATAGCAGTAGATACAACAGCTGCTATCAGATTAATAGAAACAGCTGCACATTATGTAAAATAATTTACATTCTGCTAACCTTTAAAGAGGTATTAGCAACCGACCTCAGAGTTACAGTGGGGTTTTCAACTTTTTTTAGAAAGTAAGTAAGAAAACAGTTAAAGACAGCAGGTGCACCGCTTCCTACTGTTCTGGTGGTGCAAAGCAGTCATAAACACTGTTTAAATAATGAGATATGCAATGCTTACTGTTCTTTTTGCTGCAGCATAGCTTCTGGAGCACATGGATCAATATGATCCAGTGTTTTATTTTAAAAGAAATTAACAGTTAGTACACCAAACACATCTTACAAGGGGCAAAATGTACTTTTCTGTCAAACTGGAATAGTGGTAACACAGAGTATATTCCAATTTTAGGTCTTAAATGGCTTTTGATAAATGTCACAAAAGATGGTGAAAGACCTGCCAGCCATTCAGCAGAGTGTTTCAAGGATTCCAGCTAGTTACGAGATGAAGTAAAGAGCTGATACCAGTCCATTCTCCTCACTGATGGCATTTATCAGGATACTGCTCCCCCGGTCATTACAGTTAATATACACATATCTGCCATCTGTTGCATGTTGCTAAATACCTTTATGCATAAAGAAATTAACTGACTGTGATATAGTGCAGGATGGAAGATCTGGTCTGCACAGATCCAGTTGCTTACGTGGGGTAAATAAACCTGATTTCTGTCTATCCATTCCCCTATGTCCTAGTTCTGGGCGCTGCAGCCAACTAGATTTGTACTAAGGAAGGAAAGAAAAAGAAAGAAAACTACATAAAGTGCAACCTGAGTCTTCCAACTGAGAAGTTAACAGTCCTTGCAATGCAGAGATTACATAGTAGGCACAGAACACGTGGAGGATATAAACAGGGCTGTACTGACTTACGTGCATATGCAGACAAAACCAGATACAGATCAGCATGAGTGACTGCATATATTTAATGCCAGTAGGAACCATTAGATCCTCCCACCTGAGCATCATCACATATAGCACTGGGATAAAATTTTGCCCAGTTGGGAATTGAAATCAGCATTTTCAGAGGTTTCTGCTCAGCTGCCCTAATCCATGACCACTCAAACCTAATATCCCTGAGGGTCTGCCACGGGAATTGCAGTTAACAGGTTCAGACTTAACCGCTCCATATGCCACGTAATAGTGCATTTTGGTACCACTTGCCATTCCCTTAACAAACTCTGCTTTGTTTCTCACTTAGTTTCAACCATCTGATGGCTGCACTGGGGATGGGTATGAAGTGCTCCAGGAAGTGGTAAATCTGTCTCAGTTCACATGAATAAGCATTCAAGTGAATGCCATCAAACGGTCATTTCCATGGGCAAGACATGGAGCACTCATGTTCAGCATAGTCTCTGCTGCAAGCATCACTGAGGGAACTCAGCCTTTAATTGCGAACAAATCGAACATAAATGTTTTTCTAGCACATAAGTGGCGCCTTCTGTCTTTGTATTTTATTTTTAATAGTAAAGGTCTTAACAGCCATGAGCACAGTATCGCAGTGGGAGTACACAGACACCCAACACAACCAAATGCCAGTAACACCCCACAGAACAACATGGTGCCAACTGGATTTACCACCTTCAGGTCTGCTTGCAGTCTAGAGGTTTTAATCTCATTCCTAAGACTTGACTGCTAAGAGTTTATAAAACTTGCATGCAACTCCAGTCCAAGGTGATAAGATTTGCATCACGGCTCAAGCTTGCTTGCATCCAAATGGCTAAAAGTGTCCCCTCACCATTTACAGGATCAGTATTAATAAAACAAGATCAAGATTAATAGAGCCAGCCCTTGGCTGAATTTGCCAGCACAGCTGTTCCCAGGAACTAGTGGAAATGGTCAGCAGGCATTAAATTTTTCATTCCCCACTCTTTGCATCTGACTACACTGAAATCAGTCATCCTAAAGGAGATTGAAATGAAGGACTTTGCCAGTCCCATATATTTGCCACAGGACCTTTCATCTGTGCCATTTATCTACCCAAATACATGCATCGTTCTTCTCTCTGCAGAGTCGGAGCATGTCCACAGATGGATTTTAACCCCAGGGAGGTTCGGTCACCTCTTTGGAGAGCAGATTAAATAACTTTGTTGTAGTCAGAGGCAAACTAGGAGCTATGCCGTGGTTCCTTGAGCTGAGCTCAGTGCTCTGTCCACCAGTTAACCACCCCCACCGTCCTTAGTGTACTAGTAAAATCAGCTTTGGGGTTTCCCAGAAAGATGCAAGTCAGATCTACCTCAAGGGAACCCTTAAAATTAACAAAGAGTGGGATATAGTGTGGGTTGTCTCAAATCCTTCTTCTAGGTATGTTGTGGGAAAAGGACATTCAGCACAGATCAAAGATCCTTATGACATTATGACAGAGGAAATGGAGCACAGACTTCTCGGTAACAACCACCACCCGCACCAGTTTCTGCCACTGTAGCTAAATACATCTGTGGCCTACTCAGGACTGTATCATCTGACTTTGACTGCAGCCATGCATGGTCATGGCTATGACGTAGAAATGCTCTTGAGGAGCTGGAAAATGCATGTTCTTAATAGCTCAGTGACGGAGGAAGCATTACAGTTTCCCAGCAATTAATAAACTCACTACATGGACAAGGAAGAAATCAGAAAACTTTAACCTTGCAGCAACTCTTCAAAAAAAAAAACTGAAGTCAGGAATACAGCCTGGTCAGAACAGTCATATTGCCTCCTGCAAGCTCTGAAAACATGAAGACTCAGGAAAATAGAATTAGAGCAAAAGCTACATTAAAAAACCCATCATTTCTTACTGAAAGCATGAAAACAGCTTAAGGAAGTCAAAAGGGACAAAACGAAATATAACCACCTACCATGAACATTAGGAATTAGGAACCTGATTTACACAGTAGCTCCAAGTAAAGTAGGTACAACTATAATAGATAGTAAAGAAATTAACCACCCTTCTAAGAAATGAAAGATAGACCCTTGCCAAAGGAGATAAGAAGATCTCCAACAGTAGCAGATTTTAAAACAAGTCTCTTAGGTTGAGGTAGGTATGACCTTAGGGATGAGTTGAAACTTTTTGAGTCCTCTTCCAATCTTATCTTCTGCAAGCCTTTAAATAAAGAAGATATTCCGTATTTTCTTCTTGGAAGGGCAACATTTTACTTCAGAGTTCTCAATTACCAGTGGTTTTCCTTTCATTTCAGAATGACAGGGCTGGCTTTTAGCACTTACGGCTTTCAATAACATCATGATTTGTTGCAAAATTTCCAATATATCATGGAATTTCATTTTGGTTTTGCAAACAACTGTCACATGTGGAAATAGTGGTAAAGGAAAGAATTTCACTTCCTAGTCTTCATCACATGACTTGTAATGAGGTTACTGAGGTTTATTCCCCTCTCACAGGGTCTGGATCATTATCTGCAGGCCTCCAGCATCACAGTCCACTTCCTATGCCTGACTTCCTCTTTTAATTGATTCCAAAAGAGAAAAATGCATGAAATAAGAGCAGGAAACTTCTGGCGGAGACAAAGCAATCAGACCTTTATTCAGGTGGGTCAAGAAGACTTCTTTCAAAGGGGTAATTTTGCCATTAATTTTGAAGTAAATTGGTCCATGTGTTATTGGCTACCAGCAAAGAGAAACTGGGATTAACCTTTCACTGCCTTCTGCAAGATGAAATCCACACAGTTAAAGAAAGATAGAAACAGACCTGAAGTTCACTTAAATAACCCTCAGAATTATCTCCCCTGTGTTACATTGTTCTGTTAATTTCTTAGCGTATGTCTGAGCACCTTGGAACATGTAATTTAATTTGTCAATGTTGAACAGGGAACTGCTATTGTTCTCCCATAGAGAAGGACAAATGAACTAGAAGAGGTTGATATGCTGTCTCAAGAACAGACAGTGCCAGAGGGTTCACAAGAAGATGTAAAATCCTTCTGGGTAGACCTTCATGGTTTTGGGGACTTACTTGTCTCAAGTACAGCATGGATGCAATTCTTTTTAATTTCACCAGTTTATGCCCCAAAACCTTAGCCCGCACATCAGGCCAATGCTATTCATAGCTAGTCCATATTCAGAATCATCTTTATAAGAATATACATTTCTTAAAGGCAACAGAGAAGAAAGGTTGCCACAAAAAACCCGACCAAGATTGACATGGAAAAGACTGGCTTAGCCCTGAGGCACGGTGAAGAACCTCACAACCAGATTACAAGCTTGCTTTCTTCTTTGTGAGATACAACTGAGATTGCAATATAAATGGGATTTCAGAGAGAGTAAAACATACTGTTGCATATTAATACATGCCAGATCATTACTGATCTCTTCCTATATCCCCCAGTAATGTTAATTAACAAATATGATAATGCCATTAATCAGCATAAACAGCACTGGCTGGAGATGGACAATGTCTTTGCATATTTGCATGGAGTATAATTCACAAATTGTAGAAATCAAAAACAATCTGTCCTGGCTGCGTATGATTACCATCATCACTATCATAATAGCAATACCATCCGTTCATTGACAGCGAGTCTCTTCCTACCTTAATTGCCTTAGCTCTGCTGATCAACCCATCTTGCTGAGCACTTCCAATGAGGAGATCGACTTTCCAAAGTTGAGGGCGCTGCAGGGCTTTAGCTAAAGGTTCCCGAAGGTATATTCCATCCATCACTGGACCCCAGTACTGGAAGGGACCACTTATAGCTAGAAGCTAGATTAGCAAAAAAGCAATGATAGTGCAGTTAAATTATCTTACCCATGTCATTTCCATTTTACTTATGTTTCAGAAAACTGAGCTGATGATAGCCTTCAAGTGAACAAGTGACCAGGTAGTGTAAGTGCAAACTCACCATTTGCAGGAAGCAATGCTTTTGCTGAGTCTCACTAACTGAAACAAGCTGACTAGGCCAAGAGAACTGATAGTCTTAGAGTCATAAAAATATTGTTTCAAAAATATTGTTTTAAAATAGAGATTGACTCTATGGAGGTCCTGATTGGGAAATGTATTGCTAGTGAGTGTTTTAACCTGTGGGTAAAGGATCCGTATCTAGGATCAGTTATACTGCAGCTTTCACAAGTCTCCCACTTAAGAGATAGAACACTGATATCCCTTCCCACTTCCTTTTATGAAAAAAATGCAGTTAATGAGGCTGAAAACACTTGATTCTCCTCTAGACTAACACCCACATGCAGATGAGAGGGGACTGAAAGAAGGTAAAAATTATATTTAGATTAGATGTGGAAGACGTTGTCAAAGTAGGGTGAAAGGAATTTAGTCTAAAGGACAATCAAGCTGTGAGTAGTCATGGGTCAGAAGCGGATGTCATGGACATCAGCATCACTCCACCAAAACTAGTCCAGTTCCTCTTTCACAAGGATTCAGCCCAGTTTATTTTTTAAGCTTCCTCAGATCTTCATGTCAATAGAAGCTTCTTTTTGGTTCCTTGTCAATGGTATATATTTTGCAATGGCATACCTTAGTCTGTGCGTCATTGAGGACACGAGCAGGCAACTGGCGGAGGCAGGCTACAATTTCCTCACTGGTGGATGAAGGGCATCCCACATCTTCAGCCAGGACTGCTGCTTGGGTCTGTGCTCTCCTCTTACTAATAACAGATGCTGGAGAAAAAGCTGAACCTCCCTGGAGAGGAAAGACGATACCGATCAACACATGCTGTCAAAATACCTGGTTCCCTGGTGCAGGTAAAAAAGATGAGAAGATAAATCTGCTCAGTTGCAGAATGTAAAACACTGGTATTTAAAACACAAGAAGCAAATTCTAATGATCAAAGCAAAGGAGATAAGGCTAAGTTTGTCATTTTCCAGCTCTGCCATGGTAATTGTGGAAGACCTCTGAAAAGTATCTATGTTATGTCTATAACCAAGTCACAAATCTTTATGAAAACTTTGCTGGAAGGAGACACATTCAGATAGGAGTAAATACAAAGAAGGTGCTGTGAGGCACATCAGGGAATGGAAAGCTCATCTTAGAAGAGAAGACTAAGTAAAGTTTTACTTCCTTAACTGTGATAAACAAGGATTGAGAGCAAGTATGATCTGTATAAATGAATCCATGAAAAAGAGCTATTTATAACTTAGGACAATGCTGGTACAAGACCAAATGGGATTAACTATTCATATTAATTGTAAATAAATTTAAGCTAGAAACTTTAAGATAGCTAACCCAAGACGCTGAGAAGGTTTAGAAGAGCTATGAACAGAGGTAATAGGAACAAAAGTCTAACCCATGCTGCAGAAGATTAACCAGAGCCAGAACACACCAAAATCAGAGCACAGACTACAGTCCAATCACTATCCCAGATTTTTTGTTTCTTTCCTACAGCTGTGCCAGCATGGAAAAGATGGTACAACATGGCTTCAAACTGAAAGAGGATAGATTTAGATTAGATATCAGGAAAAGATTCCTCACTATGAGGGTGGTGAGGCACTGCAACAGGTTGCCCAGGGAAGTTGTGGATACTTCATCCCTGGAAATGTTCAAGGCCAGGATGGATGGGGCTTTGAGCTGGTCCAGTGGAAGGTGTCCCTGCCCAAGACAGCGGGGTAGGAACTAGATGATATTTAAGGTCCCTTCCAACCCAAACCATTCTATGATTCTGTGATAACACTGTTGAGTAACCATGAAAACTACTTATTGAAAATGCAGATAAATTAGTATAAATCTGATAAGATCTGACCTAGAACAGAAAGGCTGGAATAGCTCTGACATAGTTAAAATGACTAATTTCCAAACATTTAAATCAGTTTACTATAACTGCTAAGATTAGCTTCTGTCTTCTAAAACAAACTCAAACCCTAGATGCATGATTTGAAAGACCCCGATCTATTCAACTGATTAACTTACTTCTTACTGAATTTGCTCAAAGCATAACTGCAAGTCTGAAAATATATAAAACCATAAGGAAGTTAAAAAGAAACAGAAAGCAAACAGCAAATCGTTAATTTGAAATTGTCTCAAACCTTTGAGCGTGAAGAACTCTGTGCAGCCCTGTCCAGCACCTAGGACATTTTTTATATTTCAAACAAGCAGACGCATTGATACTAATAGGATACCGTTGCTCACAACTAGAGAAATATGTTTCCAAAAATAATTGGAAAGACATTGTTTGGATGTAGAGACCGTCTTTTTAGTTCACTCTATGTAGAATTTCCAGTGCTACTACCACCCTGAAAGTTTTCTCTTTGTTTTTAAGGGATCTGGAAAACAAGCGCTGTTATCAGTCTAGTGACTGAGATGCAGATGGTTGCAGACAAGCTAAGGAAAATGCTAAGACTGTCAGTCCTGGGGCACTAGAAGAGCCATCTCTGGTTTTAATAGAGCAGAAAGTCTAAAGAAGAAGAAATAAATATGGCTTGGTCTTACTCCTCACTTCCACCCTCAATTTAGATGAGAACTTGAGTGAGCAATGGGCTTTATCCTCACGTGGGATTTGCTGTGGCCTATTTTGTGTTTGTAAGGCACGATATTTACCAGCTGCTGACTAGGTGCACTGACTCAGTTGGTCATGAGAGAGAAAGAAAATTATTCTTGATGAGAGCACCTCTGTGTGTGGGTGTGTCACCAGGACGCAGAATGCAAACATTGCTTTTTTGCACAGCCTTCAGAAGAGCTTGTTCTCCACAATTAGAATGAATGAGAGTAGAAAAGGGGCAACATGGCATGCCAGCTTCCCTCAGAAGAGTAGCTTCCTTGCTTTTCATTTGGAGCAAGGAAATATGTGTTTCTTTGGTATAGCAGAGAAGTTAGATCTAGCATTGAATAATATTTATCCATTAATCTTGAAAACTAGTTCTTCAATATCAGATCTGAAAGTGCTCAGCATGTTTTTATCAAGTATCCAGTACCTGTAAATGGCATTAATTTAAATTTAAAAAAAAAACAAAAAAACAAACCACAAAACCCAAACAAAAAGGAACAACGAAAAAAACAAGGGCTTCAGTTTCCCAAATTCTGAAAGTTTCACAGATTTTGGAAGTGGCAGTTTCTGTGTAAATTTTGAAGTTCCCTTTTTAAAAGCCTAAGTTTGATAGGGAAAGATCTACTGAGATCAGGTGACATACAGAATCCAAAAATTCACTGGGACCAAGCAAAACTTCCTTGTGTGTGCTTGATTTTGAACACATCTCGCGGGGATTTTAAAAGCCATGCAAATTTCCCCTGTCTCTGAGATTTCTACAAACTGAAAGACTACTCTTGGGTCAAGCACTGCATCAAACAACAACTGCAAAAGGTTCTGGATAGAAGCATCCCACAAATCGTCTCTGCAGAGGGAGAGCTAAAGCCTGGCCAGGCAAATCTTCATGTCACGCTACTGGATGTGTATGGGTTAGGATTAGATGTGGTCCAAGCTCAATGAGTAAAAGAAAAACGCAAAACTTCTGTAAATACATTTGTGAGGCAAGGAGAGTTCTTGTCTGAAGCTTTACTCTTGCTGTACATATATTCTCTTTTTTGCATGACTGGCTAGAATAGGTTTACGTGCCCTTGTTTTCTTTTTTTTTCTTCTATTTTCCATGGTAATGGCCACTTCCTTAGTTTGTTTGGGTTTTTCTTCTTTTTTTTTTTTTTTAATAACATCCGCATTCAGGAAGCATGTCTTGCCTTTTGGGCTTTGAAAGAGATGTGGTATCCACTGTTATTTATACTGTTATTCATGTTTAATTTTTATTGTGACTGGAAGTGGGTGACAGAGGAACTTGGGACCTCATTCAAGCAGTATTTGGAAGCAATGCCATTATGTTCCCTCCTCTGGTGCATCTGGAATATGTTCCAGGCTCTGGAAACAAGGCTTCTCTTACCGCAGAAGTTAGGCAAGCAAAACTGTACCAGTTCTCTGTTTTTCAAATTCACATCACAATTCAGGCTCATTGTTTCCTCATCCTCACTAAAAAACCTCATGAACAAATAAGTGAGAGCAGAAGCTGGAGATGACCCAGAATTAAATTTCTTCCTTTTTTAGTCTATAGTTTTCACATTAAAAAGAAATTTTCCCTAAACACTGTAGCCACATTAGAGGCAGGTTCAGGACACAGAGGATAACATAGCTGCACTCAGCATTTCTGTTGGCCTCCTTCCCTATGAAACTATAATTTATTTGTGTGATTAGTCCGAGAAACCAGTAATGAAGGACTTGTTTGCTTTAAAAAATAGGACTGTTTAGGCAGAAGCAGAAATAGCGGAGAAACTGTTCATTTCCATTACATGACACCCGTATTACCATTACATGACAGTATCATGAATCAGGAAACCAAAAATCATGAGATCAGCTCAAAAATAACACTGTGTTCTTTTTGTTAGTCCTCTGTTTTTTAATTCTCCAGGAATTCTCCTGTACCAATAAACACAAGAGCTAGAAAATTCACTTTTAAAAATAACGGCTGAGATCTTCAGATAATTCTGCAGGGTAGTTTTTCGAAAGCAAATCTATAAACAACATGAGATGTACAATAAAATTGTGAACATTCGCCATCTTGCCATCACAGGGTATTTCCTATCTCAGCGTCATTTAGGCGGGCTTGACAGGGAACTGAAGCCACAGGCAGTTCTTGTTTCATCTGTCCTCACGGACTGACCTGCTGTCATCAGAGGAAGTTCCGATGATATTTTGGACAACAACCTGGATGAAAGCATTCAGTATTGAACTGCTGAGGAGAAGCAGTTGCAGCTGTGTTGCACAATCCACAACAGCGATATTACACTGCCCTCCTACATTCATAGGAAGAGTGGGAACATAACGATGCTGGGAATTAGTACCCACTGTAAAAAGTTATGGCATTGAAAATGGATGGCAACAAGCTTTCAGTGCTATTTGGTTCAGGGACCAGCAGCTTTGCAAGCATTTCTTCATTTCTATTTTCAAAATTAGAGATTAAGCTAGAATGTAGAAATTCAGATATTAGGAAATGTCATAGCTCACAATGGTGAGGAGCTGACAAACGCAGATCGGTATTACACGGAGATGAATTCTTGCTTGGATGTTAGGCTGTGATCAGCTGAGTTGGGGTGGTGCCTCTTGCAGACTTCTCTCTTGGGACATCATAGCTCACAGATTTCCACTGGTGCTACACTGTTCATCCCAATTCTCCCTCCACTTGTTGGGCTCATCTAACTATTCTCGTCTAGCCAGATATTAGCTTTCTGTTTCAGATATCTCACAGTTCAGGAGCTTTTAGTTAAATAGCACCCCTTGCTGCTATTCTGAGGAGATAATAAAAAAGAATATATGGACTATTAGTGTAAACTGTACCTCTGTCTCCCAACATACTTGCAAAACACAATTGCTGTATAAGCTGGAGTGCTGAATGTCTTTTAATTCCTCATTTACTCTGGAAATTTGCTTCTGCAAAGTTTTTCAAAACTGATTCACAACAGATCGAACGATTAGAAACTTCACTGCAACTAGTTTTTATCACCCACACTCTGTAAAGCCAGAACCTTCTTCCTCTCCTCACACCATGACCTCTTGTTTTTTCCAACCTGACTTGAAACTGAAAACCCTTCTTGAGCCACCTTCATCTCTTCGACACATCCACTCCCTTCAAATTAATGCAGTTCTTCTGACGGCTGCAGGGCTGCAGACTCCTTACAAAGCAGGCTTTCTGTCTGCCCAGAGGCACGCTATAGACAGCAATGCTACTGCAACCAGCAGTAACAGTAACACCACACAAAAAGCGAGATCAAAAAATATCTAATGAAAACAGAGAAGCCAACGAACTGTCCTGATAATTCTACTTTCCCAAAAGAACCAGCTGTGCAGCAACATTTCATTTGTTAAAGATAGGCACTTTCCAGGCTTGGTTGCATAGAGTTCCCAGCCAGAAGTATCTGTCGGACCATCTGGTTTGACCTCCAGCATAGCCAAGGCTCTTCCATTTCCTGACTGCTGAGCTCAAGGGCTTCCCATCACTTAAAGCATGGCTCGTGTTTGACTGAAGCCTGATGCTGCACAGAGCATTTAAGCTGGGCTCCAAGACACCAAGAAAGGGACACTGTAATCTTCTCCTTTGCAGCTCATGCCTGAAGATACTCACTCCACTGATGGAAAAACTCCACCTTATTTCTGTTTGAGGATGTCATCAGTTTCAGTTAACTCCAGATTAAAGAAATTGTTTATATCTTGTTTTTTCTCTCTGCAAAAATAAGCAAGCTGCCACTAAGTGACTACTAAGTCTCCTTTCCTACAGAGTTTTCCCTAAGAGACTGGATTTAAAGTATTTTCCAAAGTTGCTGTCAATTTGGGGTTTGGTTGTTGTTGGTTTTTTTTTTAACTTGTGGGGTTGTATTTCAGTATCCTGCATTTCTTTTCCTTAGACATCTAAATCTGTGCAGTGGCAAGCGCTTACAACACACCAAGGCTGCAGGGCTCTATGTGGAGACACTTATTTTTTCCAGGCTTTCAGACAAAGTCTGTCTTCAAGAACCTGGAGGAGTAGAAATCTTTGGGACCAGCTTGAGGAGTAGCTATCATGGCTAATGAGCTCTGTGGCAGATGTGGCAAACATTAGCACATGAAGTTTAACAGAGAATTGACCGGTCGGTTCAGCAATGGAAAGGGAGACTGAGATACACATTTTTTTTTTCCTCCATAACCATCTAATAGAACTGTGATTTCCAGATAAAAACAGGGGACAGGAAAGGGTCCTCTCTATTATGTCAGAAATAACTTTTTGAAGATTTCTTTTTCATACATGAGCCTTGGCAAATCCGTCTTTGCTCTAATCAGAGGCAGTCCTGCAAGTGCAGTGTTCCTCTCTCAAGTGACTCACTGGGTGCCTGTGTCAGGTTAGCGACATAAATAACAGGATATGAATACTTTTAAGATGACATATAAAGCCCCCCTTAATTCATATAAAAATTACTTCCATTTAGATGTAAGCATTGCCTTATCAATTATGTTATCATTTAAAACAAGGTATTAGCTGAACAGGAAAACTCACTGTCATAACTGCACAGCAGTAAATTGCCACAACAAACAGGCAGAAACGATGTGGAAATGGAGAATTTTATTTACGTCCCTCTCCCACAAACTCATCTGTTCTCTACAAACATGGTATAAACCATGTCTGAGATTTATTGTCCTTCCAATGGAGAATGTTCTACCAAGGAAGTTCAACCTCTTCTTTAGTGTATCCAATCTTTCTTGCTCAGTCCGAGACCTGTCCCGTTTGTGAGTGCAGCTTGGGACATGATGTGACTTCTCACAAAGGCACAAAGACCATCAGAGTCAGCCTGAGGCAGATATTGGTGTGAAGGATCAGGAAAAGGCAGAGCTCTGCCCCTGCCTATTCCCACGAGTCGTGCAAACATCCCCCAACCTGGGATCTTTTAGGAACTCCAGAAACATTGTACTTACATTCACTGAATGCTGCATCCCACATCCCAGTGATTTGAACACCCCGGAAGGCTGTGCCGCCATCCAGAGAGACCTGGACAGGCTGGAGAGCTGGGCGGAGAGGAACCTCATGAAATTCAATAAGGGCAAGTGTCGGGTGCTGCACCTGGGGAGGAATAACCCCCTGCACCAGGACAGGTTGGGAGCTGACCTGCTGGAGAGCAGCTCTGAGGAAAGGGACCTGGGAGTCCTGGTGGACAACAGGATGACCATGAGCCAGCAATGTGCCCTGGTGGCCAAGAAGGCCAATGGCATCCTGGGGTGCATCAAGAAGAGTGTGGCCAGCAGGTGGAGGGAGGTCATCCTCCCCCTCTACTCTGCCTTGGTGAGGCCCCACCTGGAGTACTGTGTCCAGTTCTGGGCTCCCCAGCTCAAGAGGGACAAGGAATTGCTGGAGAGGGTGCAGCATAGGGCTACTAAGATGATTAGGGGACTGGAGCACCTCTCCTATGAAGATAGACTAAGGGAATTAGGTCTCTTTAGCCTGGAAAAGAGGCGTCTGAGGGGGGACCTAATTAACACTTATAAATACTTGAAGGGTGGGTGTCAGGAGGATGGGGCGAGGCTCTTTTCAGTGGTGCCCAGTGATAGGACAAGGGGTAACGGGCACAAACTTGAGCATAGGAAGTTCCACCTAAACATGAGGAGGAACTTCTTTACCTTGAGGGTGGCAGAGCCCTGGCACAGGCTGCCCAGGGAGGTGGTGGAGTCTCCGTCTCTGGAGACATTCCAAACCCGCCTGGACGTGTTCCTGTGCAACCTGCTCTAAGGTGACCCTGCTCTGGCAGGGGGGTTGGACTAGATGATCTACTAAGGTCCCTTCCAACCCTAGGATTCTATGATTCTATGATTTTATGAAGAATGCATTAAGGTCCCAAATGATCAAAATATAACTGGCAGGGATAATTGTGGGACTGTACGGAAAAACAAGCTCCCCAGAGTTCCCATCATGCTGTCATGGCTCTGTGTTGGAGACTGAGTTGCTTATCAAGCTCCCTAATGCTTTCCTGTCCCTTCAAGGTGAGGACTGTTAGCACAGCCCATCAAAGAGAAAGGATGTTCTCCTGTAATTACACAGCTCCAAATTTTGGCACAGCTTTGGGAATTTGATCACTGTCTCCTGGTTCCAATAACATTTACACAACAGCTCCCACACTTGTCAACTTTTAGTTTTCATCATCAAACTGATTGGCATTACAATAAGCATCTACTCAGAGCTACTCTGATGTGAAGTAGGAACTCTACTTGGGTTTCCCAGTGGGATATTTTCAGTTTGTTTTGTTTGGTTTGTTGGGGTTTTTTGGTTTGTTTTTTTTTTTTTGGTTTTATTTTTAATTTTGCTGTACAAAATTAGGTATATGAGCTTTTCAGATCACATCTTGATTATAAAAGCAAAGGGCAAACCTTAATAAATCCCTTTGACTTCTATTTTCGTATCTTGCAGTACTATATTCCTGAGTGACTTCAGTCAGGTTATTTACCGGGCTAATATCTTGGTTTCCCCATCTCAGACACTAAGACGAGAGAGGTCCTGAGGCTCCTGCACTTTTTACAACTGACGTGAAAATGCGCTTAAGAAAGGCTTTCTCTACATAATCTTTCATTGCTGATATTGAGCTTCAATTATTTGCAGACAGAGGTGTTTTGGAGTGCAGAGTAAAGAATAAAGCAGATCTTGCATTCCCATCCAGCTCAATAAGAATGGAAAATGACGGTTTTGTGCCTCTTCCTGTCTGTCTTAAAAAAAACCCAGCAAAACTACATAAAACAAACCAATTGGGGACTGAACATTACTGGATAAATAAATTTGAAAGAAAAAAAAAATGGAGAAAGAGAAAGCCTTTCTGTGTAACTAATGTAAAACAGGTTATTTTGCTCTTTTTTTATATCTGCTCAAACCAGCCCTGATGCAACATGTTGAAAATCTCCCTGTTTTCCTCAGCCCATAGATAAAAAGTGTCTTGAGTACTGACTTGCAACAGGAACCTCATCTGTTGCAAACACTTTGAGCCTTCCTCATTTCTCAGAGAGGAAGTATGTGGCCTGTTTGGCAAATGCTGCTCTACATGACAGCATGAACTTCACAACACACTCATTCGACCGGCTGCTCCTCGACTTGATCAGCTAAACCTTGCTGGCAGCACGAGAGCACTATTATGACTACGGCTTTTTTGAGAAATACTGCAACCTGGAATACGATGCCTAGCATTTAAAGGTAATCCTTGCTCTGATACATTTTAGATTATCTGCATATGGGACCAAATGTTTTGATTTTATTTGTATTCATTAACAATGACAGTATTCAGACCATGGATTTCAAGTACCACCAAAGGTAGAAATAGAAAAGCCTGCCTCGATCCTTTTCATAAGGAGTGGTACTAAAGATAGAAGGGACAAGGAGTATTTCTATGGAAAGCTCACAGGAAGACAGATGCATAGGACCTCGTGCTGAAGCAAACTGCGGCTCACTCTAACACAAAATATGAGAAATGTCAGACAGAGTAGTGGGCTTATTATTCAAAGTGTTAGAGCCTTGATTAATGTGGTATTTCTGTTGTTTCATAGGTGCATGTTTATGTGAATTACCTTGATTACAGCATTACATCGTTCTTTCTAAGCACAAAGATACAAGTATCTAAGAGCTGAAAGGATGCTCATTTTGATTAATGACAAATTAAGGGAAATTCGCTCAAAAAGACACAGCTTCTGAAATTTAAGCTGCTTTTTTTTCCGCACATAAAACATAAAAGGATGCTTTCATTTTCAAACTAAATGGGATTCAGATATTACCTGTGAACCTCACTGAGAATTAAATTGTAAGACCTTGGTGGTATAGATGCGAGTACCAGGTAACAAAAATAAAATAGAGTGGAGCATCTCAGGAATGCTGAATGTCCTGATTGTACTAGTCTGCAGTATTCCTTGCAGAGGGGCTTTATGCAGGTGCTTATTTTGCCTTTTTATTTCTCTTATTATTTTCATTTCTTTATATTTACTATTTCTCAATCATTTTAAATATAACTTTGAAAAAGTTCTTACAAAGCAATGGACTTTCCTATATGCCACGCTATTTAACTGCTCCAGGAGCACGTTTTCTCAGAGAACAAATTCTGTGAGAGGAAATTATTGCTACATGTGCTGCACGCAGGAACGGAAGGTGTAAATTGTACCACAGGCTTTTGGGACACACGATGTAGGTCAATGAGATTCCATCCTTGACAGGTGATGGGTTCGTACCTGCCGAGAGTCCTGCCACTGATAAACAGGACACAAAGCAGGATTGGGGCTGGAGGTGTTTCCTCATCTTCCTTTTAGCAGCAAAAATAAAGCAGTAACGATCACTAAACCCCACTAGCTGCGTGTTTGCAAACAGCTGTGGCTATTGGCTTTCCTTAGACTCCATGTGCATAAGAGGAAAGGGAAGGAAGGACTAAAGCTTGGAAGACTGCAAATGTGACCCGAATGGTTAAAAGTCAAATTTCCACACCAGCCTAAGATGGTGGCCTGTGAGCGAGGAAAGCCGCCTGTACACCCTCAGGTAGTTTGGTTTGCAGCCCAGCAGTACGGCAGTTCCTCCAAGCCCAACAGCAGCTCCACTCCTCCATGCAGTGCGTTGGGTTGATAAGACAAGGTGAGCTCATAGTCTATCAGCTTTCGTGAATTCTTCCCAAACCACCCCCAGGGACCGATTTGCTTTGTATCTGGCACAGTTATCTGCTTCTACGGCAGAGAGATGCCACCTCTACACGTATCTCAAACTCTATCACCAAGTTTAAGCGAGATGCACTGCCTGGAGAAGATTCGTGATTTCAAAAGAAAATCACCTATAAAACTGTTGTTGTTCCGCTATTGACTTGAATGATAAAAAATCAGCTCAGCCACAAGATGCTCTACAGTTTCCTGTAAGTCAATTTTTGCAGAGCATCTCAAAATTTCAGAAAAACACCATACAGTTTATCATATAGCGACACAATGGATTTGTATTGCACTGCCAATACTTGACGCCAGCACAAACTATTTAAGCCATCACACACTTGAGTCATGTGTGCTGTTGTTTCAGAAATACTCAGGATACTAATTCATGCGCTTACTCTAAAAACAGTGATACGCCATTGCCAGTAAGTAGAAACAATATTCTGCCCTCTCCATTTCACATAAAATCTCCCGTTTCTTCCATTTCCATCTCATTTTCAAATGTCTGAGAGCTGAGGCATACCTCAGGGCATTCGCTCCACCACCTTTGACGGGACTGTAGGCACATTTACTCTGCCCAAATGCATAACGTCGAGCGGCCTTAGTGGTAAAACCTAGTATGATATCTATTATTTTCCTTTTAATCACTTTGGATGAGTTAATCATCAGCTCTCAGCTTTCCATTTGCCTATTTTTATTGAACACTTCTGCCCTGAGTCTAGAGAACATCTTGAACTCTCTACCCCTTTCAAGACTTTATGCTGCCACCAATGGCTAATTAGTGTCAGTAAAATAGCATGGAAAATGCAATGAGAGACGGTAAACTGTCACGCTAGTGACATCAAAGTCCAAAACGCCATGGCTCTTCACTGTTACCGTAAGTACTTTGTAACATTTGTATTTTCCGTAAATCAGATTCTTCCACCTCTAAAGTAGCAGCAGTGAGCTGCACGGTCTGCCCTACTGACTTCAGAGGTGCTTTGAGGAGAACAAGGTCATATAAAGAGACAACTTGTATGGCAGAAGTGAGCCAGGCCAGTTTTGGATGTGCTCTGCAAAAACATGAACTAGGCACATGCCAGTCGTTCGGTACTTAATCCAGCTGAGGTTTAATTACAAAAAACATATAAGCAAAACTTCAAAAACATGATAGGCATTTTTAAAGCAACGTTTAGAGTTTAGATCCCTAAATACCATCCAAAAAAATGAAGATGCTTTGCTTGAACATGCCGTGCTTTTAGAAAGTTTGTAAGTGTGAGGCGAAGTTTTCAGAACTCTTTCCATGATGTACAAATGCTACATATCACTTTCCAAAGTGACTCAGGCACACCTGAAAATAGCATCCACTGTATCTTAAGAGTAGGAAAAAAGCCCTTGAAAGCACTCTCATAACTCTGATTGCTAGTAGGATGACTTGCTCTCCTGGCCTTCAAACACCAAGACTCAGAATAAAGGGGCACATAGAGGTAGGACTTTATTATTTTTGTTTTTCCATATTTTTGTGACACAAAATTCCAGCATTTTTCTCATCTAAATAACAATTTTAGTGTTAAAATTATAAATAAAAATACAGGAAATTTGTGCTGCCATGCTTAGCACTTATCTGGTATTGCGAAAGAGTTTTGGTAACTGCAGTTTGAACTGCCCTTTCCAAGTAGTCCAAAAGCGCAGCTACTAGAGCAGAGAGCTCAGCAGAGGTTATCTGTCCAGATATTCATCCCACTTCCCTGGCTGACTTTTTCAGCCTTGTTGAGGTCTCTATTCCCATGCCCAGGAAATTCTGCTGGCTAATTTGAAGATGAGCCAGGGACGTCAATAGTATCTGTAGCCAAAGTACTGGCTGCACTACTCCTATGCATATACCTCTTACTCTTGACAGGATATGACTGAGAAAAATGTTGAAAAAATTAAAATTGAGTCTTGTGAAAAAATATTCATAGTTAGTTCAAGAAATTATAATCTTGCATGTAGGCATTGCCTGGCAAAATGAATTCTGATTTCAGATTTAGAAACTTAGGCGCATTTAAATGGAGAATGATTTTGTGTTTGTTATCAAGAGGGACCTTTTTATTCAAATGTGGATATCCAAATATCCAAAAATTTAATTTAAGGCTACTTTATTATTCAGCTTCTAGTCTTCTTGTATCAGGCAATGAAATAGTTTTTTGGTCTTGTGAAAGTGGATTTCAGACACTTGTCAGAAAGACACTGGCACAGCTGCATCCTACAGATGTGCCACAAGCTGGTTCCTGAGCACAGGCAGTGAAAGGGTGATGTGCCATTTGGCCAGTGACATAGAGACTTCTCGCAAAGAGCTTTTGGGAACAAGCACTAAGAAGCTTGAAAATGAGATGAGATGGAGTCAAACTGTGCATTACCATCTGTTTTAGCACTGATCTACTCGCATTTGGTAAGAGATTAATTCTCTTTGTCTTTCATAGCATATTTTTCCTGTAGGGTATCTCCCTAAACTCACTGTAAGATATAAAAAAATTATGGTATTAAGCAGTATACTCAATTCTGCCAATCTTATTCCAAAAGAAAATTAATAATGAAGTCTCTCTGATTTCAGCAGTACTGCTTCTCAGGTTACACACTTCTCCAGCTAACGCTGTCAGGCTCTAACCTGTTTTAAGTGAAGAGCACTATACCAAAGGCAGTCATCATCTTTGAAATAGTTAAGCTAGAAAAGACTGAAAGACGCAAATAGCAGCTGAGTTTAGTAAATACCCACATGATGCTGCTAGACCTTCGCTATACTTTTCACTGGGCAACTGGCAGAAAAATATTTTTAAAAAATCATTAGCTATCAGCTAGTGAGTTTGAGCTATTTTGCTTTAACGTACAATTTCGAACTGATGTAACTTATTCTCCTCTCTCTCCTGTGCCTCTGAAAATATACTATAGCATGAGACCTCTTCCACATCCAAAGGGTTTTTCTCTCTGTCTTCTTTTGGGGAGAATTGTGATGGGCGCAATAAAGCCATGAGAAGAAATGCTCCCTCTCACGATATTTAGTTCCACAATTGCCTGATAATTTTTCTTGTACATCCACTAGGACTTAAGACAAGTGTCTGAAGAATTTGCACCACTGTCTTTCTGCAGGAGGAGTGTTTTGAGATCAAAATCTTTGAGGCAAGGTGTTACTTAAAAAAAAAAAAAAGGAAAAACAACATTACCCACAATCGCTGAGAGCACAAGTGCATCAGAAAGAACCCAGTGAACGACTTTCTTAGCGTTTGGCAATAAAGCCACATAATAGCCACACAGCGCTGAAAACCAGATCCATCAATCTAATTTCTTTGTAGCTTCCTAACTCCAAATGCTGAAAAGAACATTTTGTATATGAAATGACTTTACGGGCATGGCTTTGCTGTGACTTCCTATTGTGCTGAGGTGCTGGTAATGGAAACTTTTACTGCATTGCGTTCTTCTGAGCAACTTCCCTAGCTGTGGTTTTCTGCTATTCCCCTGATAAAAGCACCAAAGTGGTGAGAGTTTACCAAGTATGTAAAACTCTCACATGAGTTTGACACAAGAGTTCTCAAAAGCAAAACTGTATAAAGTCGGAGACACCCAAACTAGGTCATTTCTCATCTGTTAGCACAGCAGGTGTTATACTGATGCTTAATTTCAATGCCTCCTTTGATTTAGTTTTGAAGAGCTTTGACGGAATTAGAGAACACAATGGGAAATACTGTGAAAACACCGAGAGCCTCCGAAGAAACAAATGTGCCGAGTGAAATGGGTAAGCACTCATTTAATTTCTTTCAAGAGAAAAAGATGTTCAAAATATACGGTACATTCATCCATGTGTCTTCCTTCATCTGCCCGACATAGTAAAAGCAGGCACGAGCGTGACTGCTGTGGGAGAAGGAGGGCACCCTCAGACAGTGCTTATTTTTAGGTACGTTCTAGCTTGTTTTCCAAGAAGTACTTTAATTAAAAAACCCCAAATATTAAAACTACTATGTGCTGCTGCTCCTTGAAAGACATTCCTTCCAATTCAGAAGGCACTGAAGCACTGTTTCAGAAACCAGAAATACTGTGTTTTGACAGACTTGCATGTGATGTTTTATACAAATTTGTTCTGGAAATTTGGTTTTGCTTCATTTAAGGTTAAAACCCTTAATGATGTTATGATTGCACTGAACCTCAAGTCCGCTGTTAGTTGCGTTAAAAGTAGCACGCAGCCAACTTGTCAGCAGGTTTATCAACAAAGGTTATACAGAAATACACATCATAGGCCAAGCTGCCAAAGGGGGATCTAACACATCTGCCCTACGCATCCACATGTGAAAAAATCAGGTTGCAAACATCCCCCCCCAGGCTGGTAGAGGGTCATGCATTTGAGGGGGGAAGCAAAAGGGATCCAGTGACCTGCTACTCCCAACCTGCAAGTGAGAGAGTCAGCACAGCCCCAGCTCTCACGCCAAGATACAACAGACAGCTGGAGGAAGAGCTGCAATAAATCACTCCCCAAAGGTGAGGAAGAGAAAACAGGTTTCTTCTTTTTGTTGGTTTGGTTTGGTTTTTTTAGAGGAGGAAGGCATTAATCGAAATTTTTGGCTTTTCCATGGAAGATGGTCCAGTTGCACTTCTTATTGTTACAAGTATAGGGAATGACCCTGGTTTCATTAGTGCTGGAAGGAAACTGAGCCCTGCTTTTAGCATGGCCAAGAAATAGCTGATAAGGGCAGCCATGTAGCGCTAGGTCTTAATAAGGCAGAGACCAAGTTCTGTTACGGCTACTCAGAGGCCCATAACATTAACCAACAATTTATTTTTTTGTGCCAAAGAGTGCCTCATGTTGGCCTTCCCAGCAACCACTGTCACAAATACCACAACCACAAAGCAGAGACATGCACACACTCAGAGCAGGACCTCGCCGAGGAGCAGGGGAATGGGGGGTCACTGCCGTAGCTGTGACCAAGTTTGTATTCTTTCTGCACATGCTAAAAGTCAGGATTTAGCAGGGCCAAAGCCAACTGCATCCCTTCCAGTGATGTAAATAGAACACACCCCTAAAGCATATTGATAGCAGAGCAATTAAAAGGGGAAATTACCCATTTAGGAATTCAGGGCTCCATCTGCTTGCAGTCTCCTACACGTCTAGCACATCTACTAAGGTGCTTTTTCAGATCCTGCCTGACCTTCAGGTGCCACCTGGGGAGGGGACAAGTGTCTCATAGCTGCATGGGAGGTGCTAAGGCCGCGGGATGTCTCAGACACTCACACTGATGAAATTGCACTGAATAGCTATGTTTAAACACCCAAAGGCAGCTTTAAAAGTCTGCATAGCTCTTTGGAGCTAACTCTTAGTCTGAATTAGACCAGCATTATTCATAATGGCTTAAATGCCAGTAATTAAAGTCAGGAATACAGGCATCAGTACGGTCATCCAAATCCAATGAAAATAGACTTTGGAAAAGGAACGCAGTAGTAAAACCATATATTGAGGTTAATGTAATGAGTTTGTATCTTTTTGTTTTCCTGAGTAGATCAAACTCCAAATCACATCACCAAGCACAGAATATTTCCCCCACACCATGAACAGCCACCTTTGATTTAAGTGAGGTGGAGGATCCAATTCACAGACTTACAACAGTCCCAATATTTATTAGGAAAAGCAAGTTTTACACTGGCTCATTTCAGGGAATAAAAAGAAGGACAGAAACAGAAGGGAAAGAAAGGAAAGAATAACCAAGAAATGGGAAGAAACCAGATAACTGGAGTCTGCAGACTTGATCTGCAGCGTGAATGTGTTCATCAGACCTCCATGAGCACTTTGTGCTGCCCGAGAGCTGCACTGAAAGCAAAATCTTGTGCTTTCCTCACCACCATGGGATGGTGGGATGTGAGTCCACCCCCTCTTTCCTCCTTTGGGACCCTGAATCAAGGGTTAATCCTTACTGAGCTGCACCTGCGTAACTCTCAGTTCCCAAGCTGGCTGGTTTAGATCTAATTTGGGTACGCCAGGGTGACTCTGCAGCCACACCTTATGGCTGCTGCACAGCCAGCCTCCCAGACACACACCAGTGCCTTCCTTTACCCTCTCTGGTAGACGCCATGCCAAAAATCCAGTATTTCTGCTGGAGAGTAAAGCTGGGATCTACGGGGAGCTGAGCGCAGAGCGGCTCCTTCCCAATCCAGGCAGGGACCCCATGAGTGCACAGCACAGCGGTTTTTGAGGGCGATGAGCTGGATCTGGATGCTCTGCCTGCGCTCTCCCTCCTCTCTAACCGTGCTGCTTCGTCCATTCACAAGGAATAATTTGAAGCCTGTGATATTCAGCCTCACACTCTGCAAGACATCCAGGGATGTAGACATCTAAAACCAACATATATTTCATATTCATTTTCTACTCCTAAAAAAAAAAAAACCCAACGGAATTAACATCTGATTCAGTGGAAATGACTGTGCTTCGATCTTTCCACTCTAACGTTTGAGTTGTTCCCTTTCAGATGTAACCTACACTCGCTCTGCAGAGGGGAGGTTGTGTTAGAAAAACTCAGTCAAATCTTCTTTTTTTCTTTTACAACTTCAAAGTATGGGGAGCTCATCAGATCAAATCTATTAGTTCATTGTAAATTTCAGGTGTGGAGAAAGAGGGTAATATTTTTAGTCCCTGTTTCGAGGTTTTTCTGTTCGAAAGGAGCCAGTATGGGTTTTGTGAAATGTTGTAGAGTGTGGTGGGGTATTTTACATGAACAAAAAAACCCAGTGAGGTCTGATTTAAATACCAATTCAAATAGGGTCTTTGTGGAGTGTGAGGGTTTAAAGGTTTTGCTAGTACAAAACCCCTTTACTTTCACTCTAATATAAGTACATGCAGTTTAAGAGGTAACGTTTGCATGGATGTGGCAGCCAACATTATGATTAATTCCATCCTTTTCAGAACTACAAATTAATGTGCAAAATTGAAACAAAAACGGATATAAAGATGAAAGTGTAAGCAAAGTAACGCAGATCTTGACAGAGAAAAGAATCATGTACCCTGTAGTGCGGAACGAAATGCAAACCACCGGTATGCAAGGAAGGAGAGCAGAAAAGCACTTGTTTTCTACCCTTTCAGTATGGAAACAAAATAATTATAAAAAAAAATAGCATAAATTTTAAAAAAACTTTGCTAAAGGCATTGTCATTAGGCTAAAAAAAATGATGTTCCGTGTAGAATTGCTATCAAACAATCTGCAATGAGAAATTAGGCGCCAGCACTTTATCCTCACTCTGCAGTTCTTGTAACGTACCTTCTGGCATTTATTTCTTGGAGTCACGGGTGAAGATTTTGCTTCTTTGAAAAAGACTCAGCACCAATGCTTAGCTCTCGTTAGCCTGAGGTACTAAATAGTTTCACAGACAGAGAAAATGCCGTAATTTTTAGTGCAGAACAGGGAAGCAATCAAAGGCAAACTCAGCACAGAATTTCTTCAGTATAGTTGAACCAATTGTATAATAAGTTACAGTAGACTAATCACGGCAGTTGGCTGATTAATACAAAGGTACTGGACTAGTCCTGTTTAATTCAGCAACACTAATCAACTAAGAAAACCATGGCACACTGTCAAACTACTCAATGTCTATTCCAGACTAAACATAAGGATGCTCACTAACTCTATCGTGTGGCTACTTCAATGGGCAAAGGCTAGCAAGACTAAAAATGCTTACAGTCAGTTTGAATATTAAGGTACCTACTTTGCATAAGACAAGTTTCTATAACACAAAAACAAACAGCTACTCATAATCAACTGAGAAAACGCTGCTTTTTATTTCCTTTAAACCACAGGTGTGGAATATTTTTCTTAACACTTAGATTTTCGTTATCGCTGCTATAAGGATAACAAATGTAAAATTTCTCCTCTTGAAAATATTTCCTTTCTGCACACTTGCATGTTTCCTTCAGCCTTTCATGGTTATCACTCAGTTATTTGTAAGGCCCCGGGACACAGAGGCTGAAAATACAGTCCCCATCTCAGCATTCATTCAGGATGCTGTTTCTAGGTTTCCCTAAAACAACTGTCTTCCTTAAAGACAAGTTGACGAGGAATTTATATTAAACGAGAAAATCTAACAAGATACAAAATTGTGCCTGTCTCTGGGTAATTCCTTTCTCTTCTCCCCTGAGTTCACTCCCATTTTTGTGCGTGTTGAGCGGCACAGAGTGGGCAAGTACGGAGAACAGACCACCTCTGCAGATGTACTGCTGGATGGTATTACTAAGGAATGGGGCGCAGATCCTGCTGGAGGCAGAGGGAAATCTTTTTCTCCCCATGTGCCGGTGGAGGGTACTGCAAGGTACAGAGGGAAGGGACCATCCCAAGGAGAAACATGGGCAGCGTATTACGTGATCCCTCTTGCCAGGACTTCTGTGAAAGAGCTCAAAACACCCAACATGACACATTTCTGAATCTCTCACCTGCCAGCATTTACTGGACACCATAAATTCCTGATGGATCATAGAATGTGTCGGGTTGGAAGGAAGGTTTAAAGGTCATGTAGTCCAACCCCCCTGCAGTGAGCAGGGACATCTTTAACTAGATCAGGTTGCTCAGAGCCTCATCCAGCCTGGCCTTGAATGTCTCCAGGGATGGGGCCTCCACCACCTCTCTGGGCAACCTGGGCCAGGGTCTCGCCACCCTCATTGTAAAGAACTTCTTCCTAATGTCTAATCTAACCCTGCCCTGCTCTAGGTTAAAGCCATTGCCCCTCGTCCTATGGCTACATGCCCTTGCAAACAGCCCCTCCCCAGCTCTCCTGTAGCCCCCTTCAGGGACTGGAGGGGCTATAAGGTCTCCCCGAAGCCTTCTCTTCTCCAGGCTGAACAACCCCATCTCTCTCAGCCTGTCTCCTTAGGAGAGGTGCTCCAGCCCTCTGATCAACCCTGTGGCCCTACGGAGCCCTTGAGGAGTTTTTGAATGCTTGATAGGCCCAGTCTGGTGCAAAGTGCCTGCTCCATCCTTCAGAAGTCCAGGAGACTCAGCCCATGTCCTACACAATGCTGCAAGGCCCAGAGTTATCCCAGCTGATGTAAAAAGTCTTCTTATCTCTTTTTCAGTTCTGCAAATTGCAGTTGTACAATGATTTAATTATAAACACACGTGTTGCCTCTCTCTTTAATTAAAGAGAGGACAGTTTCCACACAAAGAGCTCTGGCTGTCCATCAAGCTAATTTTAAAAAGTGACGGGAAATGGGCAGTAATGGCCACACTCTTATTGCTCTTGATCTGAACTCCCACTTTTGAAAAGTACCAGTGATGGAACAATTCAACATGCATCTTCCTATTCTTAACTGTAATGCATCAGCTTGGCTCAAAATTGTACTAGAGGCATTTAGGCAGTGGCATTAATCAAACTGGGTTACTTCCTAATACTATAAATACTTACAAATTTTGCTAGTTTCAAAATGAGTATGTCCTTTAAATATGGTAATTACTAGAAAAAGTGGTCTAAAATTAGTTGCTTACAATTAACCAAATGATCTTTATTCATTTCTAATATCTTCACATTCTTCTTATAAAGTTATAGGTCCATCTTTATCTCTTTATGTGTAGCAAATAACATTTCAGTGTGAGATTTTTTTCCAGTTTGATCTACTACATAAAATATAACATACATAATGAAAAACCTATTTCTACTTCAGATCCCTATCTTGGTTTTAAGTGACATTTTCTTTCTTCTTTAACAGGTCAGGAGAGTGATTTCCTTGCTGTCCTCTATGACTATCCTTCAGCAGACATAAGCCAACCTATATTTCACGTAGGAGAAAAACTACGTGTGCTCTCAGAGTAAGTTCATCCAGCTTTTTTTAAATTAGGTTTTGTTACAATTGATGCAAAGCTCCATTTTATGCATCTAGCCAAAACAGGGTGCAGTTCAGCAACATGGAGTTCAGAATTTGCAAGGAAGGATGCTTAACCATGGTCTAAATTTCCCTGTAGTTTAAGGATTTGTGATTTCAGATTGTTCTTGGATCCTTGGATTCTTCTGACATGGTTTCTGAAGCTGGATTCAGATTCTATTCTACGGTAGGACTCAAACCAGAATTTGGCTCTAAAAAAAATTCTTGAGAAATTTTCCACCCTGAATTAGTGGAAAACAGAGTAAGAACAAAAATAGTTTGAATCATATAGACAAGGAAAATTATTCTGAATTTCTCTGTTGAGTGTGTGTCTCATTTTGTCTCTCAATCTTTTTATCTAACAACTTCTTTATGATTAGGTCTTACAATTTTACCCTAGATTTAAGGCAAAAATAAAATAAAAAATGTAGCTTTTTTTTTTTCCTTCTTAATTTTTTAATTGGTTCTGCAGTTTCTTAGTGGAGGGTGGCGGGGTCAAATATTTCTCAGCCACTTCCACTCAAAAATCTGATGAGCCCCAGAAGGAAGTAAACTTAAGAGCACTACTTCGGACTGACCTTAAGCACGCGCAAATATTTCCACACATAGCAGTAAGCACGGCACTTGAAAAATGGAAGCCAGCAGCCCTAGTGTTTTCTTGTGCACCACTTGTATCAGCACACAGTCACCTCCTAGAAGTTACTCGGTCCCACAGCCACTCTTTGCACTGCTTAAACAGAAATTAAAGATTTCATTTTTGAAGCTGGTAGAGCAGATGGATTCAAGGGGGCCTAGACACATTCATAGCAGAGAAACTCTCTGAGGATTTCTAAATTTGTAAAAAAAAAATAAAAATCTCTACCTGAGGAAGTCAGAATGTCAAATGGCTGGATGACAGAAGTACTTAAGAGAAGTATCACAGATGATTGATGAATTCTCGGACTCTTCTCCCAGCCACCGTGACCTACAATGGCTTTTATCAGCAACAAGTTACAGGGCTATGTGGACCTTTGGTCTGAGCTAGAATGGCTGCAGTTATGATCTGATGACAAAGTGCTTTCCCTACCTCCTTGAACCTAGAGGTCACAAGGCTCAGACAATACCACTAGATGAATTTTCTGCTGATAGAGAGCTTCCCTAAACCAGGGAAATTCTTCTCTGGTAACTTCCAGCTGTTTAAACCTTGCTGCAGTTTGCGTAACATCCACGACACGGTACAATAATTGCTTTAGCTTGGAAATTCCAGCTTACAGTCTCACTCACAGCTTTTTTCGACTATGAGCCCTCACAACACCACATAACTACACATGGCCATATCAAAGGGAATTATATGTGTGGCATGTCATATACCTACATTTACTGCATAGTGTGATCTACCGGATGAACAACTTCTAAAAGAACTAGGCTTCTGTAGCAGTAGTTTTTATCATGTTTGCCTGTTGTGCAGTGATCAACAGCTTCTCCAAATAGTAAATAAGAGCCAAAGCAAGCCTTGATGGGAACTTCCTTCTTCCTGTTTTGAATCAGCTTGTCCACAGAAGACACGACACTCCAATGCTCTATGCAAAGCGTAGTGTCCTAATGAAGGACCTTTTCTTCCCTACTGAGGCACGTGCTGATGTTAACAGGAACTGCTTGCCTGCAGACTCTTGCTGCACATAAGCTGTAGGAATAATCTTTTTCTCAATTCATTCAAAGAAACAAAATGTAGTGGAAGAGAAAAACAGCATGGCAGGCACAACCAGAGCAGGAGTGCTGAGGAGTCACCACGGAAAAGCCAGCATGAGCAGGCAGCACATACTGCTTCTTTAACGGCTCCTTTTCAAACTTCTACCAAAGCAACTATGTGTAGCGGCAATCAGCCCCATCAATCCCACCAGGAACACGATATATGGAACCCCCATAGAAAATACAGCTCCTCACAGCTATTTGTGACTGCTCTGGGTTGGCAGGATTAGATGAGCACCACTGGCACAGTGTCTTACTCTCCGCACTCGTCAGGAACCTCTCATTACCAGATGGACAACCGCATTTAGCTGGTAGCAGTCAAAGCAGATGCCCTCCAACGATCCCCCCAGTCTACATAATTTCTGTGGCTCCTGCCCCAGGAGAGATGTGCTGCTTTGGGACTTCAAATCATCACAGGGATTTTTCAGGGTTAGTAAAATCACTTACAGTTTTGAGGAAAGGAAATGCTGAGTCTGTCAAGTTTTTTGTTATTGTAATCCTTGGTTTTGTCTGGGAGAGTTGTGGGGGAAAAAAACCCAAAATAAGCTGAACTTCTTATAGGTAATTTCATGGCAGCTGGAAACCCACAAACAAAACTTGTGGCGCCCTGAAATTTCCAGCTCTGAGCAGAAGACACTTCCCTTTTTCCCACAGCATATACATTCTGGACAATGGTCCCAGCAGCTCTAACTCAGGAGGTTTGACCTAAGTGTTTTCAACTCATCTCTTTTGACGTACACAGAGACCCTCATCTGCAGTCCAGATATTATTTGGCAGCATTTATATGTACGTCTGTAAAAACAGCATTCAAGCACAAGTCACACAATTATTTGTATCCAAAATCTTAAAGGAAAAGGTGGAAAGAATCTATCCATCATCAGCACTCTTGCACTAATCACTAAAAATCTACAGCATCCCTGTGAAAACTCTTGTTACCCTGCCCTTCCTAAGTGATTCAAAAGCCAAAGCCAGCATTCATTATCATCACAAGAACCTAAGGTATATCAGTCAAAAAAGTATGTTGAGTCATCTAGATATAGTTTCAGCTATGAGGTCTTTTTTATTGGAATCTGGTCAGCAACCCATTGACGAAAAGGGAAAGAGCAAACCATGAACCAGGTTCTGTTAGACTGAAAACCGGTTCCCAGGCAGACAAGGGTCCGTTTGCTGAGCGTCTCCACCCTGATATTACAGGAGAAACTTCAGGGCTGTCCAGACACAGCATACTCAGCCATTGCCTGAATATCTTGGACACCAGTACAAGTCTAGCTGTGGGAAGGCAGAGCACAGCAGGATTTAACCGCTGAGTATTTATCCTTCTTCTTTTAACTACAGCAAAATATTTTATTACTGATGTAATTTAAATGGAACAAACGTAGCTTATTTCTGTGTCCAAATTTAATCCTGATGTAGGTTTAGAAATGGAACTACTCTAAGTGAAACAAACTTTGGTCCCTTTCTGAATATGTAGATTCAGGAACACAGACAGAATGTTACAAGCTAATCTGGGTGTCTTAACTAATTTCTAAAATGAGGACAAGCTCTGAAAGTACATCTGAAAATATCCTTTCTCTTGTTTTCACACAGTGAAGGAGGCTGGTGGAGAGTCCATTCCCTTACGACAGGTCGAGAAAACTATATCCCAGGAAAATACGTAGCAAAGGTTTACCACGGGTAAGTAAATGCATTTCCTGTAGTCTTTCAACACTACTTTTCTATGTACAGTGCCCTGATTAGTTATTCAGTGGCATAATGAAAGCAATGCCAATAGTGACTAGACAGACAGAAATTTTATTTATTGACAGTATAAAATAGTTCCTTTGAAATCTGAGAACATCAAATCCACATCTAAGTTTAGATTATATGAAAAGGAAAATCCTAGTATTAAATGTTGGAAAGGGTTAAAAAGCCCTCAAATGTGATATTTAAAATACTTTGTTGCAGGGACTCATCTCTAACTTTAAGACGTTGATAAAGAGACCTTGTTTAGAAAGAATTTTTGATATTTACAAAGAGTAAAATTTAAGCTAGAGTTGCTCATGAAAAACAGACCAAAAAGAACAAATAGAAAGACTAAGAAGTCATTCAGGAATGTAAACTCTTACACTGGAAGAGCTAAGGAAGGTTCAGAGGTTTCTTGTTGCCCTAGACACCAGTCAGAAAAAAGAAAACATTAAAGCACACACTTAAAACTTTTTTGGCAAAAGTTTTAATACCTGTTTAATTTTAAGCGTATGAACTGTGAACTTCACTGCAATTTATGCAAGTGCTTAATTTTTAGTACACTTATATGTCCTCCTGAGATAGAGATGCTTTCCCAAAGACAGGTCAGAGGGTAATGAAAGCTAGTGTCTGAAGCTTCCCTAACACCATTTTTGCTGGTAGCAGACAGGATCAAACACACAAGAACAACTTTAAAATAAAGTGCCAGTAAGTCCTACACCAGCCAAGTAAGCTCAGTTACATGGTTAGACACTAGCTGTAGCAATATACAGCAGTGCACCAAGATGTGGTGAAAATCAGTAGTTCTAAATCCACTTTCTCATATCCACAGAGTCAATTAACTGAAATGGCTGGGCTGTTCCCTAGCATAAGCAGAATAATTGTATTTTATTTGGGGTTAAAAAAAGTGGTTTAAATTAAAAAGAGGGAGTTAATTTATGTCACGGATACTCCATGAATATACCACAGGGACGTGTCCCCAACTATTCAATCAAGGCAGCTTGAAAAGTCTTGTTTTCCCTAATAAGTCCAAACCTTATTCACTCTTCTCTTAGTCTTACAAAAGTTAATAGAACTCAAAGAGCGCAATATTTTCTCCATAAACTGGGGAAATATGCCTGGACATAGTTGAGAGAATAACTACAGAAAAGCCACAGTATTATTTTTGCCGTCACTTTTCCTGGCTAACGCTGCACTTTCAGGGACACACGCTGCTCTCTGTTTCACTGGTGTCCAAATTTCAGAATCTGTTTTTTCCTGCTTCACAGCTGGTTATTTGAAGGGCTGGGAAGAGAAAAAGCAGAGGAACTTCTACAGCTACCCAACACCAAAGTCGGCTCCTTCATGATCAGAGAGAGTGAAACTAGGAAAGGTGAGAAAATACACGTTTTTTTTCCCCCTTGATCTTGGGCACTAATAGTTTTATGGCTCTTTAATTCACTCTGTCTTGCTTCATATGGATGAGTCCAAAACCAGAAAATGGGAAGGCAAAGGCACCCAGTGAAGCATGCCAGTCTTTACCAGTCACCTACACCACGAGCGGTGCTGGAAACAGGGTTAGCGATGGCCATGGAAAGTTCCACAGGCATCAGCACAAACAAGACACGGTTGTTTAAACACTGCTATTTACTTTGGTTGCACGCAAAGCTTATCCGGCAGTGGGACTTTTCAAATGGAGGACAAGTCACAGCTTTGCCTTAGTCCACAAAAGATTGCCTCAAGAAGCTATAAAATATACACCAAGCAGCAGGGGTGGCTGATAAATGCATTTCCTATATAAACAGGTGGTTCTTTAATTTACTTTTTTTAAAATGACATGCCTTCAATTTTATTTTCTTTCATAGCAATTCTGTTGCTACATGGGAATTGTACTGTACCCACTTTATACTTTTATTCTCTTCAATGGGAATACATCTCCCACTGTGGAACACAGTATCTTCCCTTTTTCTGAAGCACCAGAATAAATCCCAATATCATGATACCACAGATAGAAGGGAATAATAAATCATCTACTCTGCATAACACAGGACAATTTGTTTCATAATACCTATACTACATTCAAGGAAATTTAGTTTTGACATTCAGTCCTTACCAACTAAATTCTGTACAATAGTTTTGAACAAAGAAACAGGAAAATCCAAGTTGTTATCTCCTACCAGGACTGCATTATCAGGTATCAGCTACTGCATTATTGGGAGGTGACTAAATCATCATACCAGCACATGAGTCTGGTCCCCTTCTTCAGTGGAAGACAAAAAAGTTCTGTAAAGGACTGTTTTTCCTTTACATCAGTTCAAAAAAATCCCATACCAGAAAAAATAAAGGAAAAACACACCAGAAATTTAAATTAAATCAAAATCTCAGGCCCTGATGTTGCTCTTTATTCCCTTTGTTATACTTAAATATGTATAGAAAGTATACTAGAAATTAGGATGGACACTCACGTTTTTTCAGATCTTTCTGGTACCACATTTTACAGATACTCTGGTTGTGGTCACTGCTATCCAATACAGAATTAGGATCCTACTTTGGTCTAATTATTTCTCCTTTTTCTCCAGGTTTATATTCCTTGTCGGTGCGGCACAGGCAAGTGAAACATTACAGGATCTTCCGCCTTCCGAATAACTGGTATTACATCTCTCCACGGCAAACCTTTCAGTGCCTTGAAGACCTTGTGAATCACTACTCAGGTAAAAAGAACTAGAGGATAAACGTGTGTTCTAATGGCAACTGTAAAACTATCTATCAAAGGTCCAGATAGGAAGTTTTGTCTGTGTGTGAGACTCACAACTACTACCACAGAATAAGTAATGGAAAGACTTTTCGTTTATGCCTCTTACTTTACTTTGGATCCTAAATACAAATATGCTAACTTTAATAGTACAACTGAAATCAACCCGATAACTCAGCTAAATAAAGATAGATAGGCTCTGCCTGTATTGGTATATGATATTGTATGGCTGTGCCAATAGACCTGACCCTCTTGGTCCAAACACTAGTGTCTAGCACTTTCTTAGGCAACTCTCAAATACAGTTTGGAGATTAGCACAGGCCAGGGATGACCAGCCACTAGCACAGCTGAAGTTAAAGTTTAAGTGTACAAAAATGTTAAGCTGTATAGACGCAAGTCAAAGTTTTGGGTCCCAAAGTTCAACTCCTGGCTCATTTTCTTTACCAGCATGGATATGTTTGCCATTTATTTACTTACCATAGAAACAGATAGATAGAATCAGGACACACAAGACCAGGTTCTGCAACCACGCTTCTCTTGGGAACTACTACATCACACAACCTTATCTACAGCAGAAAATTATCAGAAAAGTTGTTAGTTTGGCTGGACTTTATCATCAGAAGTTATGTCAAGGGGCTCAAGTTGTTAGCTTAAATCTAGATTCAGTTGTCATTTTTATTAATGGCAGTCCAGCCAATGACACCTGTTTCACTTATAGTTTTCCACATTCATGGCAATTTAACCTGTGTCAGAGAGAACTCAAGAAACAACAGAATTAAGTGGGTGCAGTTACCATGCATTAAAATGAGAACATTTTAAAATGGGGAAGGAAGACTGCAATAAGTTAATTGCATAAAAGTTATAAGAGAAAAATAGGTTCTGTGCTTTAATTAGTAAAGTGTACACTGTAATTTCAAAAGTGTAAAGTTACTATGCGTATTTCATAGGTAAATGAAAAAGCGTGCTGGCCAAAGAGTACTCAGACAAGCTAGGGAGAAAAGCCATATTCATATTTGAAATGTGCAAAAGAAACTTTCAAGTCCAATGATATAAATAGAGTGAGAATTTGGACAGGATATTTTTTTATTTTTACATTTTAGTTAACCGACACCTTGCTCCATTTAGAAAGAAGCAAACAACCGAAGCCTAAAATTCTGGATAGGGGGAACCCAAAATTTGTGACAAATAATATTTTTACTTGAGTTATAGTTGTCAGAGGAGACATAGTGAGATTTAGCTGTCCTTCTTCCTCCACCATGAGATGATACATAATCTCACCCTGAAATGAATCTGAGAGATGTAAAACACTAGTGTTCGGCCACCATGTTCTCTACTTCCCTAGATGTCTCTAGGAACATGGGTGAGTGGTGGACTTGGCAGTGTGAGGTTGGACTTGATGATCTTAAAGGTCTTTTCCAACCTAAATGATTCCTTGATTCTGTGTTTATACTTGGGCAGAAGAAAATGCACGATGTTCCTAGTGGAGCAAGGAGAAGAGGACAGAGAGAAGAAAGATATATGAAATTAACATGTGAATCTTAATTCATTCCATAGCCATGTTCCAGAGCACAACTGGTACACATACAATCCAATCCAAGTGGTTGCATCTTGCATCTATTTTACAATCTCTTTGCACGGCTGAGGCAAAAGCAGAACTCACTGAGGACTCAGGAAACCTGGGTTTAAGTCCCTGCTCTATCACAAACTTCCTTCTAGAGTTTGAGCAAGTCACTGTATCTTTCTGTGTCTCGGTTCCCCACTCATACTGTGAGAAATATACCTCATGATAAATTAAAAGGCAAAGGCATGAGGAAAGCAAAAAGTTAAACCTGTGTTACAGTGTCCTTGCTGAGAACTCACAATTTATTGACGGCTACTACTGTGCCCAAAACTGGTTCTTTGAGCATGCACCAGGGAAAGAAAACAATGAAGAGTGAGCAAAGATTAACTGTCTGTGTATTCATTTCCCCGTTCAGAAGTTGCTGATGGTCTCTGCTGTGTCCTTACAACACCTTGTCTTACCCAGTGCACTAACAACAACAGCGTAACGAATCAAGTTCCTCCAGTGGTGATGCGGAATAAAAACTTCAACTGGAAAAATATTCACAGGTACCACATACAACACAGGCTGCCAAAAACAACAAGGCATTGGGTTTTTTTCTCCAGCCTTGTAGATATTTGTACTTATAACACAAAAGAAACATCCATTTCCTTCTTCTGAGACCAGTTTTAAAGATTAGACAATCTTCAAAGCTGCTGACGGCAACTTAACCAATGAAAACTGGATGACCGGTTCTCTAACTGATAACTTTGGTCTAACTTTGAAAAAAAGTATAGTTAACATTAAATCATATCTCCTGTTCAACTAAGAGTATGGCCACCTATGCAGTCCCTTTGGGACTCATGCGTTCTTTCAACCAAGGGGACAGCAGCAAAAGCCAGCCATAAAGCCTAGTCAGATCCACCACCAATGTCTAATTAATATGCAATGGTTACAGGTGAGCCCTGATAGTCAGAAATGGCTCCCCCTTGTTCACATGGTGGCCACTCATGAAGCAGCACAGGTGAAATGACCATATTATCCCAGCATAAATCTTTCCTACTGTGTGTCTCTCAGTACACAGCCCAACTTGAGGTTCATGAGACTTCTAATATCATGACTGCAACTAGAGAAAGTAGGTCATGTTTCAGAAGCTGGTGAAAGAGCCACCTTCAGAAACAAAAGCACCACTGATTTTTGAAGTATAAATTTCCCTCCACTACCCTTCCTTTTCAAAGCACATTCATTTGCTTACAAATGCAAGAAAATTTTGTGCGGTATCAAGGCCATCTTTCCTACAGATTAAGAAAGAGAGAAAGTATATAGATGTTATTTCCTTTTCAGATGCCGAAAAATATTTAGATACTACTGTTGTACGGATTGTTTTGGAAAATCGCTAAATGACAGAAATCTCTGGTGATTTATGAGACAGGAAATTTTTTATACAGCAAAATTAACATAATTTGGTTTGACAACTGTTAATATTATACTAAGTTCAGTTCAAGTAGCTGAAATGGTAACAAAATTTTGTTCTTTTAAAGGCTGGAGGTGACCGAAGATACTGAAAGCACCCTGGCAGCAATGGATGATTCTTGTCTCAGCTACGGCCTTAGGGAAAGTATTGCTTCCTACCTCTCCTTAACAGCGGATGACAACGCTTCTTTTGCAAGTGCCAGAAAGAAGAAAGCCCAATCTCTTATATATACAGGGAGTAAACGTAAGAGTACCCTTCACTTGCCACCTACATACTATGAGGACTAAATATAAGACAACCAGGAAGAAAAAAAAAAAAAAAAACAAACCCACAAGTGAGGGGTTAGAAGAGAAACCCAGAGCATCCTGTGGTCCTCCAGTCCTTTGACAGCTGAGAGGTACAAGCTGATGTTCAAATGCTGGCAATGCTTCTGCTCTTTCTCTTCTGAATGTCAACCAGAGACCTTCTAAAGGGTGCCATCTCAGCCATGGCATATGCTAGGAACGTCCTCAGTGCACCTGAAATTAGAACCTGCTTACAAGCAGGATAAACTGAGATAGACTCTAAGTCAAGAGACGAGTGAGGCAGATGACTCTTCAGCAAGAGTGATGCCCACCATTGTACAAAGGTGATTGCATAGGGAAGGACTAACTACAGCTCAAGAACTTAATTCAAGTCTTACTCTGGTATTCTCCACAAGGCTGAAAACCATCTTTACAGAACCTACCTACAATGAGAAAAGGGGCCTTTTTCTTCTCCATATAGAATCATTCATTGGCACTGAAAATGCGTCAGAAAGTCATCAATAATCCCAAGAAAGTGTTTAACATTCGTCATCCAGGAAACACCTGTTTATAGTGACTCCATACTTCTGTCATTTTTACCTTTTAGGTGAAAAAATTAGAATCGCTGACTTTCCAAGTAGCATTTAATTCAACTGCTGGTAATGGCCTGCAGCATCACAAAATGGTCGCAAAATTAAGAATAGGCTTAACTCACTAAGAAAAGTAATTCCTGCTTAGCCCTCAGCTGCTCATAGTACGGCATATATACAACAGAAAACAAAGGGGGTTTTAAGTGAAAACTGAAATGTGGTAATATCATGCCTAGCTGCAAAGGTAGGCTTGCAAAAGTGTGATCTTTTATGTATAGAGGACCAGATTTAAACTTCATCCTGAATTCATCTCCATATTTATGTATAATATTTATATTAATAGCAGCTTTTTTAATTATTAAACTCAGAGAGCAAATCAGCAACAATGGCTGTTAAAGAGTTTTCTGAATTTCTTGTTTGAAGAGAGTTATGTCAAACAGTAATGACACATTTCATCAAACTGCTTAAAGATTTGTAACTGAGTTATCTGAAATTTTTTACAAATTAGAGAATTTTTCATTATATATGCACCCTTTGCTAAGTGATAAAGGAGCAGCTGGCATGGTCCTTTCAATGTGATTTGTGATTGTTTTCTAAACCAAGTAGTCACTCACTGGGGGTGTAAAATGTTGCAATCTATGTTCTCGAGGTGAGATCTTTTCAATCTAATATTCTGTCATACCTTTTTGCACAGATTTGAGTAATGAAGGTTGCAGAGAGGGAACTGGAGATATATATGTACTTTTTTTTTTCCTCTGTAAATACCTCTTAGCACAAATCTGTGTGCTCCTTAGATCTCGTAACAGGTCACTTGCACTAGCAAGAGAGATTCAGAGATCAAAATAGTTCACAGCCTATTTAAACATATTTCAGAACTTAAAAGATGAATGTAGTTTGGCTGGTAAACATTGAACACCATAAAACAAAATGAACTCAGGAACTCTAGCCATTTTTATAATCTTATTACTGTTACTGATCATTAATATGTTATAGCAACTCCATTTTATTCAGTAAAATGTATATGGGGAGCATTACAGATTTCTAAGTCATGACTTGTATTTATTCATTAAAATAATATCCAGTAGTTACTCTGTATTGCTTTTAGAAAATGGAAAACCTACCATGCAACTAGTACAAACACCCGGCTTTGCAATGACACTGCCAGAAGGTATCTTTGATGGAAAACAACAAAAGAATCCAAAAGCCCATGTAACTGGGAAGCATCAGGAACACGCTCTGTAGGAAAGGGATAAGACGTGTTCTGATGACAACAGGTTCACACAATCATAGACCAGCTCAGGTTGGAAAGGACGTCTGGAGGTCACCTGCTGCAACCTCCCCCACTGAAGTAGGACCACCTGAAGCTGGTTGCCAGGACCATGTTCAGATGGCTTTTGAATATCTCCAGGGATAGAGACTCCACAACTTCCCTGGGCAACCTGTGCCAGCACTTTGTCACCCCCACATAATGATGTGAAAGGGTGACAAAAACTTGTGAATTGTGCCATAAAGGATGGCTGGATTTCACAGACGGTTACGGTGAAATTCTGTGAGGTCTCACTATTTTTCACAAATAACTGAAAGATTATATTAAGGACCTTTTGTGAAGCACAATCTTGTGATTCCCTACAAATCTGAGATTAGGTAAGAAACATCAGAAATACCAAATTTGAGTAGGGATGTATCAAAACTAGGACCAATGTTGAAAAAGTAATCAAAGGTGGCTTGTTGGTTGGTTTTAGAGGGAATAAGGCTGGTAAAGGCAGAAAAAAAAAGGAGATGGGAAAAGAGGGAAGAAGGGGATCTAAAGGGTAGCCACTTACAGGATTGAGGATATTTAGGGTCCATGTCAAACAGCCCTGCAACCAATTTCAGTAGTTTTCAGTAGGGCAAGAAATTAACTCTTTCCACCATTGGCTGACCTGCTCTCACGGCCAGGAGGGACCTGGTGTCTTCCTTTGCATTGGGTGGAAGAATCCTGGGAGCTCCCCTGACACCCACCAGGGAACACCTGGAGGGGACACCTAACATCTTCCCTCCACAGCCTCCTGCAAGAGGTCGAGGCAATCCATACCATCGATCTACTCTTCTATGACAAAATTACACCAGTAAATAAATTAATTAATCAAAAGATGAAGTCAAACACCATGTTAATGCTCTTAAATTATTTTAAAACAAGACCATAATCACTGAGACTACATTTTTCTAATCATACTACTGAAAGATGAAATAAATCATAAAAAGTCCCCATGATACTTGGCATTGATTTTGTACAATCTTTTTTCAAATCTGTTCCAAACAAAACCTATTATAGGGCAGACATAGGAAACTCAAAAGCATTTTTCTATTTAAGGCACACGTCTTCTTGTAGAGAAAGTTTCATACATCACACCTCTCTGCATGCTAAGAAACACCATCCTTTTTTTTTTTTTAAATGCACGACAAAGACCCAAACAAGGAGCACAAGACTAACTTTTGCAGAAAAGCTGTATTGCCTCATGGGATTTTCCCTCAGGAAACTTATATCTGGTATATATTCTCAGTTTCATGATTCTTAGTCTGTGTGCACCTCCTTTTTTTACAGTAAAATTAAAAGTACACAATGGTTTTGGTGTCTTGGAACAAAAACAAGACGCATCCCTTTACAGGAGGTCTAGGTGAGAAATCTGAGTAAACTAACGGTTGCATTCTGCATCACTTCTTTACACACAAAAAATGAAAATAACCAAGTATATTTTTAAGCCGCTGCTATTACTGCTTGCTTTTTTATTTTACCAGTGTATTTCACAAGAAAACTTTATCCACCACGAAACTGTAAAGATAAATACCTAACATTACTTTGAAATAAGTGGAGATCCTGCTTTTGCCAAGACTGCACAGCCCCAGAAGAAAACTGTTGTTACAAACACTAGATTAGTGGGAAGAATCAATGCACCTGCCTGCTCATTGCACTTGCCACTGTTTTCCATTATTCCATGTCCTGCTGTAGGAGAAAGGAGGAGTCCAAACTTTATTTTATAAAATAAAAGATGTAATGTGCAACTACCCTCCAGAGATAACAATAAGCAAAGAAATCCTTGCATTTGCCTTTTATCAGTTGTTCAACTGGTAAATTGCACTGTAACCTGTTACAGTTTTCATAGGGCCCCATCATGAGCCATGCCAGTAAAGGGGTTTTTACCTCAGAGAAAGAGTAGGATGAAGCTGTACTCTGAGAGAAAAGGACTCTGGGTCTACTAGCAAATTAACCACTATGCCAAGAGCTGAGCAAAAATCTAGGAGGAATTATCTGAGAATGACACAAAAACCCAACTACTGAAGAGCAATTTTCAGCAACTTCCCTTAGCTTCCCCGCTAGAGTGATGCAATTAAAACAATCTTACTGAGACAGGGGGATGCAAAAGGCAAGTTATATTTCCTGGAGCAAGGGCACGCTAAAGAAAAATCAAGTAGTAGATAGAGATGTGATTATTTTCAAGGCAAGATTTTATTTAACTGGGCCCTAGGTTTCCTGGAGCAAGAATTCTGTTCCTTCACTCACTGCTCTAAGTCAACACAGCCAGCAGAGAGATCGTTTTGTCCAAGTACCATTTCTGCTCGATATATAAACCTCCACTGAAGATTCAACCTCATTTCACTGCGCATTACTCTCATCTGAGGCTGTAAAGATCAATAGTAGTATCGAAGCTGACAAAACTGGCCTCAGAGTCCTGAGGTTTGACACAGGAAGGGCTGTAAAAATACTGATCCCTTGGGGTGTCTGTGAAAATGGCCCAAGCTGACAGCAAACAAGCCCGTGGGTAAACGGATTTTTACTCTCTCTCTGAAACTTGCTTTTTCTTTTAAATGAAATCTGTCATGAGATCAGATAAAAAGATTGGATACTTCAAACATGCGGATGTTTGGCTCATCATTTTTAGAGTCTAAAAACTGCTGATCAACAACCGTATTTATGGAATGGAAACTAACCTGTTGTACCTATAAGTTATGAAAGAAGACTATTTATATAATACACAACAAAACCACAGTGACGAAAACCCGATTCTTGCTATGACTAAATCAATCAGCAAAGTGCATCTTTTGTACATCCCTGTGAAGCACCCAGCACTTGGAGACAGCAATCACAGGTGAGATGAAAAATAACTACAGCAATAACAGCCCTTAGAGTGCTGCCAAGCTATGGATGAAATAAAACCAGCACCCACACACTGCAACATCCTCACGTCTGTAACATCCTTTCACAAAGAAGTCAAAGTGGTAGGAATGGGACTTACCATCAACAACACCCTCTTGAAGAGGTCCATACCCACTGCCTCTGTGAGCAGGTGAATGCTGGTAACATCTGCCCCACCGCGGTCGGCTCCTAAAGAAACCCGGCTTGGATCTCCTCCAAAGCTAGCGATGTTCCGCTGCACCCACTTCAAAGCTGCCAGTTGATCCAAAAGGCCGGCGTTTCCACTCGCCTCAGGAGAACCTATTGTGGAAAATAAATAAATAGATCTGATAAGAAATAAAACTATAAACATTTGAAGTTTTGCTTAAACATTACATTTTTAGCAGCCCTTGCAGCTGAACCTTGGCAAAAATGATACCGGAGCTTAAAAGCTGAAATAGTCTCTTCCAAGGTCGTCACTATATTAATACACTCCACTTCAGTTTTCACCACTCTAGGAGTTTAAAAGAGCAAGTATTCAGTGCTGTAGTTATCATGGATGCTTATTTATTAAGCCCCTGAAAGAATCAGTCATTTTGTAAGACTTCCCTACCCAAAGAACAAAAAGTTTCAAATTATATGCATGATGCAAGCCAGAAAAGAGGACTCTGTGGTCGCTGTCTGCAAAAAAATATTATACACTCATACTTGGGCAAAGATGCAACTAAGAGTAATTAACCATTATTCTGTTTAATTTCCAGTACTTCCAAAACCATCTGATCATCTTTTTCTCTGGCCACCATTCTGCAGGAGCATTTTATCCAAGTCCCATAACATACTGTTAGTGTATTTCATTACAAGACCAGAGCAAGTTAATAAAAATACATGAAATGACAGTTCATAGAAAGTTAATATAATTAGCAGTTCTTCCAACTGCATCCTTGGAGGTGCCTAATTGTCTGTCTTGATTATAGAAAAATAACACTTGAACTTCTAAGCTTCACTTGGACACCTCATGGCAGGAGACATGAATCCAGGCTCGAATATCCATAAATTGAGGCCATAACATTCTTAGTCTAAATAAGCAGCTTGATCTTAAAATGAATTAAAAGCAAACAACAAATCAGTGTTTTTGCCAGATTCAATTGACTGTTTCCCTGGAGTACACCTAGTTGCATCTTTCTGCTTCCTAGATCCCTTCTACATTTACCTGTCTGACCAATCATTTATAAGTCACGTCACCCTCCATTTCTTTACACACGTACAGATATTATTTTATAATTTATAGCATCTCCATACACATCCTGTGAGATTTACCTATGCCTAGATGATAAAGATCTCAATTGTATGTATTCATATTTTTGTTCCCATGAAAACAAAAGAAAAATAATTGATTACGTACTCCCCATGCTTAGGTGTCACCACTGAAAAGACCACTTTCATTTCAACACCGACCAGTGGTAAACCAATACTTTGATTAATAGGAAACTAATGCTGAAAGCATCTAAGGATGTGAACCCCATGGCAAGCTTAATTTTATATCAATAAAAGTGGAAATAAGTTATTCCTACACAGTCCATAAGAAAGGAATAGAAAATGATTATTCGCTGTCTACTTCTTTTTAATCCACAATGAGCCATTCATACTTAATGATTTTAAATTCTCCACATTCAAAATTTGGAATTAAAAAAAAACAAGACAAGATATAAAGCCAGGAATAGAAACACAGATGAAACTATTTGTTTTTCCATTGACAAGACAAAATGGTACAAATTTAAAGTAAGGGTAGGCTTAGAAACTAAGGAATCAAAATGAACAGATAGTGAGATGAAAAGCTGCCGCTTTGTGGACAGGTAGCCCTGCCTCAGACAAAGAGCCATTGAAAGCATACAGCCTGTAGTAGATATCCATACGCCTACCAGAATGAATTACTGAGGTATCATAGAGATCAATTTAAGCAGCAGAACGGAATATAGAGGAGAGTAGATTATTGAGAGCTTTACAGGTTTTACAGATGCCACGTCACAGTTGCCATCACTGTAAGTGCCCTTTCAGCATGACAGCCAAGAATGAAACGGGCCTGGAAACTACAACCCTCCACCTATTGCCATAGCTCCAGATGATTATGCCAAGTTACACCAGTGAAGCAATGGAGTAAAACAATATAATCCTGCTCTAGTTTTTAGGGATTTTTGAATCTGTTCTGCACACCACAACCAGTTCCCAGGGTTCTCAATCCAGCAATAAACCCACTCAATATTGTTAAAAAAGAAACCTCATTTCAAGGGCTTGCTGCATGCCTCATGAGACCTCCCTGAGGAAGTGAAATCCATGTAAATGTTTTAGCCACACGATGTGCCTCACTACCGGTACACTAAACAAGAAGCCCATGGAGGGAAATACAACCAGTTCCTTCTGCCCTGGCAAAAACCACAGCCAGGTTGTGAAATGTACCACGCTGGGGAACAGATGCATGCACAGACATTCACCGTAGTTAGACCAAAAAAAAAGCGTCTGTCAAGAATCTTTTCCATTGCCTTTTTGCAGGAAAAGGCCACATTCCTGAGGACCACAGGAGAATGAAAAGAAACCAGTGTTCAGAAAGAAGCAGAGAGGAACATAAATCCGCATTTCTGTTCTTACTAAACTGGAGGAGAACAAGTGCTAAATTTAAGCATGAAAATCATCCTGTTTTATATGACTCTGTGAACTCCTAAAAGAATCAGGCCTGAAGACATGACTGTCTTCTCCATACTCTTGCCATCCATATCACTGGCAATTCACCACAATTAAATTTTCTGGGTGCAAAGCAAGAAGTGAAGGCACTAGGAAGAATGTGCATCACTTTTTGCAACATTAACAGGTGACAGAAAATTAAATTAAGCCTCCTTTCATAAAATCATAGAATCGGTGAGGTTGGAAGGGACCTTTAAGATCATCAAGTCCAACCATTAACCTACCCTGACAAACACCCCTTCTAAACCATGTCCCTAAGCCCCTCATCTACCCTTTTCTTAAACCCCTCCAGGGACGGTGAATCCCCCCCCTCCCTGGGCAGCCTATTCCAATGCTTAATAACCCTTTCAGTGTAAAAATGTTTCCTGATATCCAATCTAAACCTGCCCTGACATAACTTGGACCCGTTTCCTCTTGTCCTATCCCTTGTCACCAGGGAGAAGAGCTCAGCCCCCATCTCTCTACAACCTCCTTTCAGGTAGTTGTAGAGGGTGATGAGGTCTCCCCTCAGCCTCCTCTTCTCCAGGCTAAACAACCCCAGTTCCTTCAGTCATTCCTCGTAAGATTTGTAGCTTTGTACTTAGAAGAATAAGAGCTCTTTGACTGTTTGCAAAAGCCCTGTCAATAAGAGACTGAAAAAACTGCAGAACTAACTAAAAAAAAAAAAGGAAATCTGTTGTTTTCACTACCCTTCCGCTCCCAAAAGCTCCATTGAACTCCTTCATTTCTAGTTTTGCAATTTATAACAAGTCAACATGAGAGGATTCAGCACTTTGCTTATTTGGACAATGAAACTGCTATTGCTCACAAAATCATAACTTTTGTTTGTAACTTCAGGGCCTTCTAACAGTCTGCTGTCTGTGTACACACACAGCCCTAAGGGTGAGCTCCTCCCCCTTTGGAACTGGTGGCAAAACTTCCAAAGGGCCAGGATTTGCCCAAGTCTTTCAGTAAGAATGGAAACATGCCTAGAATATCATTTAAGTCTTGAGAAAAACCCTTATAATATTTGACCCAGCTTGTGAATCTTCACTGCAAATCCCCAGTGGTGACTGGTGATGTACAGAAGGAGTCAGAGATACTCCACCAATCTGTGGTGGACCAAAGGATAGATCTTGCAGTGGGAGCCTTGCTCAGCCTGGTACAAACATACCATACCTCATCACCCCCAAAGGGGACATAGGGGAGACAGGAGTGTGGCACTGAAGGAATATTTAGGGCTTCCCATGAATGTGGTGCTTAGCTTGCTCCAATGACTCTTGCAAAGAGCTTTTCCTGCTTGCTCAAGTTCCCTCTGGAGCAACAGGATTTTCCCAAATGCACACCAAGGATTTCCCAGAGGGGAAGAGGCCAGGAAGGACTGTCCTTTTCCTGGCTGCAGCTCCACAGTACAGAGAAGGAGAGGGCCCCCCAATACTCCCTGCTCATAATGAACCACCTCCGTCTAAAGATTTGCAGGAATGGAAATTCACTATCTCCAGCTCATGCATTGAATTTCTGGGACATGCGTGCAGATCTCTATGAAAAAGAGGCTGGAAAATTTCCTGATCACTAAATTATGGATCTTCATATAAGTATTACTATATAATATTCAGCCCAGCTAGCAGTTTCCACTTAGGAAGAAACTTAGGTGAGATTCACAGGGTTGAAGGAGGTTAGTGGGTAACGCGTGGGCAGTGCTGCGTAATGGAAGCTCACATGGTACGTATCCACACTGCATATGGCTCTAGCCAAAATGAAGCCACGGTATCACTTCATAAGCATCCGGTTCACACTGATGAAAACAGTGATTCTTTCCCCAGATACACCTATTACCAACTTCATATCTAAATGAGTAAGGAGTTTGCAATGCCAGCTCTCTACTCACTGACTGAAAAACAGGCTTTGCTGAGAGTGAGCTTTGAGCAAAACAGTAGAACAGAGAAGGGAAACAATAACCAATAGCTGCAGCTATAACCCCAAACTAGGCAAAATCCAGCGAGCAGCACTAAACACTCAAAAGAATCATGAGGCAAAGTATACCAGTTCGGTGTTTGCAAACATCGCAAATATAACCTCCTAAAGGTTATAAAAGTACTAAAATATCCACTCAAGAGACTAAAGATTGCCACCGGAATGATGGAGCCAGAGCTCCACTTGCAATTGTTGCATCTTCTCTTCACGGCCCTCTACCTTAAGTTCCCCTGCCCCAGCCAGAATTCAAAGACGGTAGAAAGAAAAGCACTCCCTACAGGCAAATCTAATAAATGGCAAAATGAAAAAAATAATCCCAAAAGATCAACAGGGAGACATGAATACGTGTTTTCATGTGTGCATGCCTCTTTGCACAACATAAAATTCTGTATGTAGTGGACTTTGTATAATTTTTAATGGCAATTGGTATTAGAAAGCAATAGGAGAGCAAAAGTGTCCTTTACACTAGCATATGGGGAAGGGATGCAAACAGAGATCATGCAAGTGTTCAGGCATGTCCAGGACAGTAAAAGGGGCTAAGAGAATACAAATTAAACAAGGCAAGACCTTCAGAGAACACAGGCTGAGCTAATAGGGAACCAACCATCTGTGCTGTACTTTCCACACTTTCATGTCTGTCTTACCACTAGCCTGCAGTTATCCCTCTGCCTCTTCCCCACTCCAACGCGGGCACAATTGAGCCTTAGCAAAATGTCATGGGTGGAACAGCTGGAAGTTGGAGACATTGAAAACCATATCCATAATGTCAGGTCACTGAAATTAGCAGGAATTTTAATGCTTAACCTATCTTTGTGTGTCTCTACAAAACCCAATATCCGCAGTTTCATCTGCAAACAGAAGTCTAGCCAGATGCTTGGATTTTGTTTATTCTTGTCCCTTTGCCCCCAGTCTCTGCCCTTTCCCTTCAGGTCAAGTCCCCATCATTACTTTTCTTGTCCATTTTTTTCTCAAAAAAAAACCTCTGTAAAAGATACAGGTTTCTCAAATTTAAATATAGCTTACTTTAAAAAAAAAAAATTAGAAACAGAAGTGCCACAGAGTCCAATTTAGCCAATAGTTGTGTGTGTTCTAGAAATCCATGACTTACCAGTACTGAGGAAGCCAAAAACACCGACACGGTAGTTTGCTGTCACGACAATGGCATTACTGACGGCAGCTAGGTATGATCCATCTATGGTTATCTTTCCCGCCTCAGGATTGTAACTCCCTCCATTGTGGAAGAACAGCAGCACTGACATGTTTCTGACCTGCCAGGACAACAATCAGGTTAATATTCCTGTAGCCAACTGCTTTTGTAGGTCACTGATGAGCATTTGAACATCTGCCCCAATAACATTATCTACACCATTCATAGCTCTTTAGCAATGATCATAATCAGAAGATATCTGGCCATCTGTCTGAAATTCTGGGGCCCCCAATGACTGATATACCATTAAAGAGGACACTATGTCCAGCATAAAGAAGATTTAATGGCACCACTGTGTTCCACCAGCCAACAAGGTGGAACCTGTTGGAAGGCTGTTGAGCTAACATCTAGCAGGTTAGCTCGAGGCAGACCCGTCCTGCCGACTTGGCCATGGAGCATGCGGTGGGCTTGTCTTTACTGTAACATGTCTGCTTTACAGAAACACTCGGGAAAAGTTCAAACGAGTGGGAAACAGGAGAAGGAAAAGGCTTGCTGGGTTGCTTCATCTTGAGCTGGACTAACACAACAGCTGTGCAGCTTCCCACTCTGCAGCCTTCAGCACTTGAACACTGCCTAGTTTCAAAAATCTCCCTGGACAAGAGGTCCTCACTGCTCCTTCAGTCTCCATGGAGGTTTTCCCCTACTAGGTACATGGAGGGATCCTACAAAGAGGACTCTGCATGGGAGAGACTCACCTCTCATGAAGCACAGAGGGTTTCTGCCCTGGGAGAGCCCAGCAGGACTCCTGGCACGGGAAGGAGCTATGGTGGGCTGCTGCCCATGTTGGTACTCCTTGCAGAGCTACATGATTTTGCTCAGAAACGGAGGCTTTTTCCCAAAGCAGCACCCCATTTGCGTGTCCCTGCTCTGCACATGCAGCAGGGCTGCGGCCAGGCTGCCGCTGCGTGAGCAGCACAACACCAGAACTGCCCCAGGAGACCTCAACCTTTACCAGCAGATGACAGCTCCGTCAAGATGTCACTCAGAAGAAATGCAAGTGAAACATGGAGGGGTTTTGTATTGCTTTGGGTCTTTCTGGGGGGAGGAGTGTTAGTTTTGTTGGGTTTTTTTCTCATCCTGCTGCAAAACCTCATGAAATTCAATAAGGGCAAGTGTAGGGTGCTGCACCTGGGGAGGAATAACCCCCTGCACCAGTACAGGTTGGGAGCTGACCTGCTGGAGAGCAGCTCTGAGGAAAGGGACCTGGGAGTCCTGGTGGACAACAGGATGACCATGAGCCAGCAATGTGCCCTTGTGGCCAAGAAGGCCAATGGCATCCTGGGGTGCATCAAGAAGAGTGTGGCCAGCAGGTCAAGGGAGGTCATCCTCCCCCTCTACTCTGCCTTGGTGAGGCCCCACCTGGAGTCCTGTGTCCAGTTCTGGGCTCCCCAGCTCAAGAGGGACAAGGAATTGCTGGAGAGGGTGCAGCATAGGGCTACTAAGATGATTAGGGGACTGGAACACCTCTCCTATGAAGATAGACTAAGGGAATTAGGTCTCTTTAGCCTGGAAAAGAGGCGTCTGAGGGGGGACCTAATTAACACTTATAAATACTTGAAGGGTGGGTGTCAGGAGGATGGGGCCAGGCTCTTTTCAGTGGTGCCCAGTGATAGGACAAGGGGTAACGGGCACAAACTTGAGCATAGGAAGTTCCACCTAAACATGAGGAGGAACTTCTTTACCTTGAGGGTGGCAGAGCACTGGAACAAGCTGCCCAGGGAGGTGGTGGAGTCTCCGTCTCTGGAGACATTCCAAACCCGCCTGGACGCGTTCCTGTGTAACCTGCTCTAAGGTGGCCCTGCTCTGGCAGGGGGGTTGGACTAGATGATCTACTAAGGTCCCTTCCAACCCTAGGATTCTATGATTCTATGAAAAAGGAGAATAACCTACTCCAATGCTAAAAAGTTTTGGTATTTTTTCAAAATCTAATCTAAATTTTACAGTCAGCAGTTTCATCTCTTATTGCCCACTTCGGGTCGATCCAGAAGGTTGCTCCTGTCTCCTCTGCTCAGCAGCGGGTCATGCACACCCACCCGTCCCGCCTTCTGATTTGGCAGCTAATGGTGTTCTTCAGAGAAGAGCTGGTGGCCCCTGCAGCAGCATCAAAGTCCATCTGAGGTTTGTTTTTCCCTACAGCTAGAGGGCATTGGGCTCTGTTGCTGTTATGTTCTGGATGGAGCTTAACTAAACACTCTGGCATCTGCTCTGGCGAAGGATGCCTCCAGCGAAAATGCGATTGCCTATACGGGAGAAGCAGCAGAGAAGTAATGGTGGCAGCTTCCTCCAAAATTACAGGATAGGAAGCAAAATCCTCTCAGCTGCCCTTAATTTGCCATGATTGTGTGCGCGCTCCTTAGTTATCTGTCTGGAGAATCACTTCAGAGGCTTCTTGTGAACATGACAATGTTACCAAAAAAAAAACCCTCCAGAAATTGCAAGCACTGACACATGCTGTTCTCTCTCAGGAACTTCTGCTCCTGAATAGAAATTGCCTAATTCACAGTGCCTTGCCTCTGGTTCCCATTTCTGTACTGCACACACCATGGAGGGAGAGATGGGGGCAAAGAAACAAAGGAAAAAATGTATTTTCACATGGAAATTAATTCTAAAATACAACCACTCGAGCCACGTCAGCTAAAACAGTATTAAATACGATGTTGAGCCCGCTCTGTCCCCTCAGGTCAGCATGGTTAAGCCTGAGGTTCCAACTAGGCATTTCCCACATGTCCACAGCTTGCACAGCACCGTGACCTCCAGCTGCCCTGTCAGTTGTATATTACATTATGCTGGGCGACTTTACCCAATGCTCTAGTGATGCAAAGCTTAAGAAAGGCAAAGATGGGAGATAAAAGTTAACAATTGCAAAAAAAAGCCCGCTGCAACCGCTGTGGAGCAATGTGGGGGAAGACTTAGCACTAGGGCTATGTCTAGTGCCAACTGTCTGGAGGTGGCATTGCCATTTCTAGTCTGTGTCAAGCAATGACAGATCCTCTCCAGTGTAAAGGTAAGATAAAACTAAAATGAAAAATAATTTAGGGTTTAGAGATTTCAATCTCAGAGCTCATGGATTTGAGCTTTTTAGATGAGGGCTATTTAATGTAATTCTCTTCTTATTTCTTGTTAACCATTTTAACAGTACAGCACAATTATTTTCATGCTGCAATTGAACTATGACTCACAACATGAGCTATTTCATATCACCTATATATCTATCTATATATTTTTGGTAGCCAACTAAGTTTTTAGTGGACATTGGCTGCTGGATAGTTTTATTTGGAATATAAGTGAATTTCCCCCAAGGCCTGTTCTCAACCAAATTCAAAGAACCACTGCAATGAAATACGTGAAGCAGAAGAGCTGTCAAGGCAGAAGAAATACAAAAGCTTAACTAAAGCTTGCTGGAGCCAGTCTCTTCACCCCCCAGGTGGTACCAGGGTACCAGGCTTGGTACCATGCTGAGATGCAGCACCACCAGCATCAGTGCCAGGCTGCAGTGGGGAAAGTGGGGCAATGCTGGGCAGAGTGGGGCCAGCACAGTCCTCGCAGACAGGCCACGGTTGCCACGTGGCTACTGCCCAGTGCAGGGTTTTGCTTCATACTTAGCAACAAAACGCAGACGCTCGCACTTTGAGGGGTAAAATCTGCTCAAAGAGTTCCAGCTGGGACATGGTCAGGTGGCTCCCTGGTTTAGACAGCGGGGGGATGTCTTCTGGGGAGCTCAGCAGCTCCACTGTGGTCTCCCATCTGTAGGGGCTGAGGTCCCATGCGCAAACCCTCAAGGGGGAGAGAAGTTCAGCATCAGCCAGGAAGCCGCAAGTCAGCTGGAAATCTGAAAGTCTCTATAATATTCAGAACCATCTTCTCCGTTCTTCTGTAAAACATTTAATGAGCTACTTGGCAGGGATAGATTTAGCTCTACTGAGACAGGCAACCTCATATGCTTTTAGTACCGTACAATACTGCTCTGTAAAGAATTGAGTGCAGCAGGGATGATGGGATAAGGCTAGGAATAACACATGCAGGGTATGGGAGAAGAGGAGAGAGGGTATACTTTCTACTCTTATTTAGAGAAGAGTTTCAACTCTTGATCTTACATTTGAACTCTTCGCAAACCAAGCTGAAGCACAGCTTTGCTTTGCTAGTGTGACAGTGGTGGTGATGGTTCTACGTGGAAAAAAGTCTCTCAGAAATGCCAGTTTTATTTGGAGGGCTGTGGTACAGGTAGCTATGGAAGCAAAATGAGGTGATATCATTCACCTTCTTTACTGCTTGACACTTTTTAAAGAGTCCTTTGGTGGCAGGCGGCAGTGCCTGCACCGTGCTCTTGTTCAGGCTCAAAATGCTCCTGAACAACCTCTGCATTCGCTACTCTCCAGGAGGTTTTATACGCAGTATTTACTAGCTAATTTAAACTTTCCATGGGCTGAAAATATATAACTATAGGTCTCTGTATGTGAGTAAAAAATAGAGCTCACCACAAAAAGAAACAGGAAAATGCCATGCCTTCTGCTCCCGGCTACTTCTGCAAAAACAGAAGTTTTGGTTCTATCTTGAGTGAGACGTACGCATGTGAAACTGATTGACTTGACCGGACCTACTTCTACCTTACACCTCTACAAAAGACAGGAGGGATTCAGCTCTCAGTACCGCCGAGGAGAAGAGATAAGCTTATTCAGTCTATCAGATGGCAGCGAATACAATGCTTTCAAATAAGCTATCTGGAAAGCAGCGCTGACGCCGAGATGGCAAACTGCCTGGGACAGTGACCTGATGTTTTCAAGAAGCGGTGACTGTGCTCAAGGCAAAATGACAATCTGGTGCTGCAGGGAGAAACAGACTGCTGCTCCTTCTGGTGACTGAAAGGGCCTGCAAGGGACCGTGTGTGCTGCTGTCAGATAGCTAGACCAGCTCTGTCCAGACACACACTATGACAGACTCATAAATCTCTATTATAACCACCCTCACCTTCTGAAAATTACCAGTACTGTGGACAGAAAAACTCTCCCTGTGCTCTGGGACCAGTCTCCAATGGGATTCACATGTTATTCAGCACCTTTATCCCCAGCCACCCAGGGGTTTGGCCAGTCATCGAAGCGTGGCTTTAATTTGAAGCTTTATTTTATATCTGTTTGGAATGAGAAATTCAAGATCTTTCAAATGACAGTTTCTCAGATTGTACCATTGGCTCAGTCATCTTTAAAACATCTATTTTTATGCTCTGCGGGCTGGGCACAAATCTAGCACTGCTTGCTACCCTCATTCCTCAACACAGCTCCCTCGGATGTCAACAGGGGAACAGTAAAGACTAGAGTGAAAAAACTTCATCTGCTGCCCCTCAGGTGGTGGTAAGTGTCGATGTGACACGTTTGCCTTGTGTTATCCTCTCCTGGACAAACAGGACATTGCCATTTCTGTCCTTAATTTCTCCTCCTTTGCTGCTACCTTCTCTCTCATTTCTAGCTTTTTAATTTGCTGCCCTCCTGGTTACCCAAACACGGCTCACTGGAAGCCTACAGGGAATACTCTTGCACCAATACAAACAACAGAGTGCCTAATTTAACCTCGCAGGGCTTTGCGAACACCACATGAAACACAGTCATTCATGACAATTAAAAGTACTTTGAAAAGAGGCTGTGCTCAGCTACAAACAAAAAATCATCTCCTCTCCTACTTACAGTGGTGGCAGGAACAAAGATGTTCAGATATAGACAGTCTTCACTGACTGAGTATGGTGGAACCTCTCCGTCTCCTGGCTGCCAACAAGCTGCCCTAGAGGCACAGATTGAGAAAATTACAATTAAAAGGCTTGTACTCCTTTTCCACTGCTGCTGTTTCCTTATATTTTGATGCACTAAGTTTATAAAGTCTTTAAATCTGTAGATCTCAATCACAACGAAAACTATGCCCACCTGTGCCTTAGTAACGTATACAGGGGTTTGTATATACACATACAAATGCAAAAAACATGTTGTATTTTCATGTCTAGAATCCTTCCCTCAAAAAAAACCAGCCTCATTTAAAAAATATTAGAACTTGAAAATAATCCTTCAGAAAACTCACGCTTTGCATGAACTTCACAAAATTAGCACTAGATTTAGAGGGAGCAGGACTGGAGGACTCAAGTCCAGGCCTCCCCCTGCTACTGCCTCCACATCTGTATAATCCACTGTTTGCTGAAATTCCAGTTATTTATTTTAATTTCTAATACTTTGTGGGCTACATTTATTTATATTTATTTTAATTTCTAATGGTCTGTGGAAAAATACGGTAAGTTTAACATTTTAACGCATTTTTAATTTTTTGTTTTGCTGTAAGCATCATAGCAGAGCCCAGCAATGTTAAAAGTAACCTTTCAATAGGAATTCAGCCAGGCAGCCACGTACAGAAAATAATTTTCTGGCCATCATCTGTATGAGATTCACATGCTCAAACTCTGTTCACAATAAGTATCAAGTGGATGACTTTTGCAGCTCAGATATAAGCTATTTTGAAGCCAGTTCCTTCTACTTCACAGCCAGTTATATTGCATAACGAGTTATGGAAAAGCATCACAAGTTATTAGGGAAGAAGACAAAAGAAGCTATGGAAAACACAGTAATATCTCAGAGAATTATTTCTAAGTTATCATTTTTAATGAAGGTGAAAGAATTTAAAAGAAAACTGCAATAGAAAAAGACCAATTTGAACGCAATTCTACAAAATCTTTCCATGATGGAGGTTCCTAGGACAGTGATATCACTCAATAGCTTTCACACTGATGTAGAGAAGCACATTACCTCCAACCAAAACTGTTCAAAATACAATTTTCCAGGTAGGAACCCAACCAGAACAACAGGTCTAACGCTACTAATCATGCACCCTTCAACAGGGCAGCAGAAATCGTCATGGCTATTTTTTTCTCTCTCTCTTTTTTTTTTTTTTAGCAACTCATCAAGAATCAAGATTCCCAATACCTCCATCTCCTTATGCCAGGACTCCGGGGAAAGGCTGCCACCTGCTGAGGCAAGTCCATAGCTCCTCCAGCAGCTGGAGACTCCAAGAGCTGGAGGAGATTTTTGGGCTTTTTTTGGTTGGGGTTTGTTTTTGTTTTGTGGTTCGGGTTTTTTTAATCTTTTATCAGGTCTAGGCTGATAAATATTTCCCTTTTGTCACTAATGGCACCGTGATAATGCGAATTTCTTATAGACAAATATTGTGCAACACCAAAATAGAGTCCTAAATATTTGTCAACATTTTGTATACAAACAGAGACTAAGGTCCTTGTGATACTGCAAGTGCACTTCTGATAAGTTCAAAGAAATCTCTTTTTTTAACCTTAAACGAATAACAGAAGATAATGGCCAAATTATTCACTGGCCTAAGGAAGCACTGAGAAGTCAAAAGATAGGAGCAGATTAACAAAAATCCCTAAATTGCTTTGAAAATCTCAGCCAGGCTGCTCATTGCAACAACAGGTCTTCAAAGAGAGACCACAGAAGCAGAAGGGTCTTGCCAAAGCCTGCAGCTGTGGCTGCAGGCACAAAGAGTTGGTGTGCGCTAACCTAACATCGCTGTGTACCTGAGGAAGTAAAAAGCCACGTCTCAGCAGATCCCTCCAACGTACATGAGGTTGCGTGGCAACTGTGGTTATGCTGTAAACACCTCCACAGCTCAGGTCCAACCTGAAGGATGAGACCACCAGAGGCCAGATGCTCTTTCAACTCCTCAAGACAGCACTGCACCTCTTTTCACTTGGTTCATCACAGGCTTTGCTAGAAACCTCTGGAGACAAATTCTGAGTAATGGAGGGACCAAACAGAGCTTGTAGGTCTCCAAATCTGTAGCCTCAGGGTGCGTTTCCACCAAAGCAGGTGGTAATTCATGTCAGGCCTGCAGGGTGCCATCCTCCTACCTCCCTTGCGGGGAAAAATTGGTAATTCGTTTAACCATGTAAGCTCTTGGCCAGATCAGGTAGCTCAAGTAGTTCATCCCTAACCACAGAAATTATTCCTAGTGCTAGGAATTGAACAGGATTACATGGCCAGCCATGGCTGGAAGGATAATACAGAATCTCAACAGACCTCAGGGTCCATATTAGCGGCCCTGGAAGCTCTTGGGTCGTTAAACCTCAGCTCTCAACCCTCTGAACCCAAACTATCTGTACAGAAAGTTCATCGACTCCTTCCACCAGACTCTCTCCTTTTGACTGTTCTGCATCTTCAGTCTCCTATTTCTTGTTTCTATCATTATTTTTTCCTTGCAGCTCTTCACATCAGCCATGAAACAGACTGCTTTTTATTGACAGGAACGTGATCGGGTACCAGCTCTCCTGTATCAGCTTCCTGTGTGCATGAGCAGCATAGCTCACTCAAGTGGGCTCATGTGCTTTGCAGTTTGCTTCCTATTATGTGGAGCAGGGACACACTATGAAAAAAACCTAAAAAAACCCCACTCCACTTTCATACATTTTTTTCCTGTTTCTGCATTTCTAATTGCTGGGGGGTTTTTATTAAAAAGAAATCAATTGTCCCAACGTGTTCCAGCACAGATATACTAAGCACTCTCACCCAAACTCTCTTTTCTTTAAGGAATACACATTCACAATTTGTCATTTTGGTTCCCCAATGCAAAAAAATTGAGGCTCATATCATAAAACTAAATGAAACACAAACACGCACACACAGTCTGTGTCCAAAGAGTGCCTCCAACCTAAACTCACCAAACAGCAATGCCTGTACAGCCCTGGAGACCCAGAGCCAGCCAACAGGAAAAATCAGATACAGGAACGTAAGACAAATTTAGCCCATCTGCTAATACAGTTCCAAGTGCTCGTTTCCTCTTAAGGCATTACCTAAAATGTTTGTAACTTCTGTACTTCTGTCCAAGCCATTTAGCAAGTATTTGCTTTTTAATACTTTTTGGACAGAAAAGACTATTTGGGTCCTTCAGCCTGATCTCCTAGACACTACTAGGCAAATTTTTTATGAGTTTTATATGAATTTTTACATTAGGCCCATGACTTGTGCTTGCATAAGCATCAAAGCACCTCCGTTTGATTAAATACTCTACAAATTTATGTCTCAGCAGGAGTAAAATGTATTTGTATAAAAATTAGAAATACTTGTATAAATACTCAGAACGAAAATGGATTGACAGTCGGTGCAGAGTTATGCATAGATTTGAGGCAATATACTGGAATCTGCCTTTTTTTCTTAAGGTGCTTTCATGCATTAATATATAGATGGAGAAATTATTATTTTTTGTTAAACAAAGTCCCTAATTTGTATTAATGTGTACCCTATAGGTTCTTTTGCAAGAAGGTACATGAATACTGTGGTCATCACTCCAGCTAGTTTCATACACACGGATGGACAAGGACTCCTGCAGATGATCAAAGGGGTTTCTTACCGAGCCACAGTAGCATTCCACGTTTCCACCCAAGCAAACGGTTCTGGAGGACTGAATCGCCTCTCTGCAAGGGGAGGTGCAGCGTACGGGACCCCCAGGAACTGGCTGATATTTCTCCACTCTGAGCCAACACGGATCACCTGGGACTTGCCCACTAGGTCTCCATGGGACGGGATGTACACAGACGGGGTTAAATCCGATTCAGAAATGGGCAGGAATATATCTATTTGGGAGGGAACAGAGGAAAAATAATTTTCTTTTTCAAGTTAGTACCATTTCAGAAATGAAAATTAATCCATTTTCCCTCAATTTTCAACTGTTAAGTGTCTAATTTACTTTAAATGAAACAGATAAATTTGTGTTATTCTCTCCATATAAAATACTTCCTGCTATGCTAGATTTTAGCTACTGGATATGAACATTTACTTTTCCAAACCCTAATTTAAACATTTCTTCTAGATCAGACAAAAAGGGAGAGAGATTTTCAGATTTCCCCCTCTCCCCTGACACTTCATCTACTGCAGACAAAGAGGAAGGACCTGGACTTTTCTTGCCCTTTTTGGGGGGTTTGCTTTTAATGTTCTGTACTTTCCAAAAAAGCTTTGGCAGACTTTTGGGACATTTTCCCATCCTGCTTCACATCCCAACTCCACTGAAACAGCAATGGATAATTGTCTAGGAGACATCCAGACTGCTTTATGTCTACTGAGGATTTCATCACACCCATTCGTGAGAACTGTGCACAAGCCACCACAGTTGAGTTCCTTCCTCCACAGCCTTCACCTGCTCTTACCTTGTCTCCTGTAGATATACGTAGCTGGCTCTTTGAGTAAAACCCGGCAGCTATGCCCTTGCAGGCCATGTTTGCATATCTGTGTATCAGGGTAGAAAAGGCATCTTATCGCCAAAGGCTGGATTTCCAGTGTGACCACTGTACACAACTGGTTCTTTGAACAAGCTGTAAGGTGAAATGTGAAGAAAAAGAGCAGGTAAAAAATGTGTCCTCAAAGTATTCTGTATGACATTTTTTGAAGATGCCTAAAACAAAGGTTTTACAAGAGGTCAAGCAACAAGGATCCTGCTCTAAGGCAGAATAAGAGGACATAAATGTCCCCAGATTCCCAGATCATTCTTCAAAATAACCAAAGGACAAAAGGTTATATTGGCTTTAAAATGGAGTAATATAGCAAGAGAACTGGTATCACAGCTCTTAGGAGAAGAAAAGCATCTTCTAATAAAGTACTGAGGACGTCAGCTGAATTCAAACAGTCCCCAGGGAGCCCTCAGGGAAGCTTTCAGGATAAGAAAAGTGACCCTCCCACTTGTCCCAGTTTGTAGTCAAAGGTGTATATCCAACACCTTTTCTTTAGCTCCTTCAAAGAGCTATCGGAAAAGGAAAGGGGAAAAAAATTATACTGCTCACCCTTACAAGGCAAGGACCATCTACTGCAGAAAATGGGACCATTCAAAGGGCCATCTTCTGCAGCAGGTGGGAGCAATAACTCAGTTTTCCTTATTTCTACCACTCTGTGGCATTTCAGCATTTGCCAGTCATGTGAAGTTAAAGGACTCTCTGCTGTCTAGCCAGGCTCTGGATTAAAGCCGTTCCCTTTGTTGTTACTACAGCCCAACCCTGCTTCATCCCAGCTCTCAGTTAACCTGCTTTCACACACCACAGCTACAAGTTACTTTAGATAATGGTAGGCGGCTCTACCATCTGTTGTACTTGATGAGCATCCCTTAACTGTTCTTTAGATAATAATGAAATTATCCTTTTAATTATTCTCTACAATATTCTGCAAGTTGTGCAATGCCTGAAGAAGTAAGTGGTCTCTGTGCTCGCAAGATGTCCAAATTACCCCAACCTCTGTATGACACTTTATGTCCATTGTATCTCTCATTAGACAAATTACTTCCCTTCTCTCAAAAGCACAGACACAAGGCAGTCTTTAAAAATAAGTTAAATCAATATATCTGTGTAAGAAAGGGTGTGGGGAGGGAGAAAAGAAGATGTTCTTGTGTGTTTCAGTCTCATGAGCCAGTATTTTCTGTAAAGCTATGAATAACCATTTCTTACCAGATAGACAAAAATCTCTGGCAGTGGAAAAGTCATTGGATATATCTCTACTAACTTGCACAACTTCAAAGTTTGAGATGGATGAATCCACGAGAACAGAAGACACATTTAAGGGTTGCCATATATCCGAATACTCTGTAAAAAGAACCATATAAAAATAATATAACTAGATAAACCAGTAAAAAATTCAGAGGAAAATAATATAGAGGTAAAAACACTGGGGAGTTCCTCAATGAACGACTTGCACCTTCCTTTGCATCAACAGGGAACATATGAAATAAAATATTCAAATGTCTCAACTTCAGAGGTTATGTACTATTAAAATTACAAAGGTATTCAGTTACTAAAGATATAAATCAGGAGCAGCTCCATTCAGGTTTCCATGTAAATCCAACTGATTTAAGTTAAAGGTTTCTGAACAGACCTAATTACATTAAAAGACATGGGTGATAATGCTTGCACACAAGTTCCTGCACAGGTACAGCCACTAACTCCTTGGAAAGCAAGTGGGGATCCTGCACGTAACTGAGCACCTCCCAGAACCTCCAAACAGGAGCTGGTTTCCTAAGGCAGGCTTCACCTCAGTCACCTGCAAGGTAGATATCTATGTCTGAGTTAATTACACTAGAATTCTTCTACTATCAGGAGGAACAAACAGTTTTACTATACAATATCTCCATCCTGCTTTAGATGTCTGCTTTAGGATGGGACAAATTACCCCCAGGAATCCACGGGTTACATGAGGCAGAGGTCCTTGTGGTCTGTGTAGGGAACCTCATGTAATGGGCTGAAATGGAGATGCTTATGCTGCCTGCACACATCTACATACAAAGAGCAAGTCCAGACATTACAGACTAAGTGAAAATGAGACAACAGTTTTCACAAGTGTTATATTTTGTCTTTACTTCCCTTCCAAACAACTCCCACAGCAGTACATGCAATTTTCACAGATATGCAGACTTTTTCTTTTAAAGGCCACAAGAATTATTTTGATAATTTTAATTTTACTCCCTAAATGGAATTACATTAAATTCTATGAACTGCTTTAAAGTCATATAACTGCTATATAATTAAGATTTAATTCTATTTAATATATAAATATACACATATATGCAAATATGTATATATACATATATACAAACATGTATATCACATATGTACACGTACAAAGGCATAAGCATGTGTAAGCATATGTATACACATACATACTGACTCTAGTATTCATCAAAAATTATTCTTCTGTCTCGCAGTAGATTTTTAAAAAATGCCACAAACATTCTTTTCTCATACAAGAACAGACAAAAATATCCTGCAGGCTCTCAATTCTGCACACGGAAGTCAAAAAAGAAAGCTTGGGAAAGAATGGGCCTTTAATTATTTTTGTTTTTTTCAACAGTTCAACATGTTTTGAAAGCAAAATGGCCCTGCTGTGGCCACTGAGTCCTACACAGGATGTTGGCATTACTCTCCCCATGTAATTGTAGGGGGAGGACAGAGCGGAGTCAGCTCTTGCCTTGCTATTCCTGGTGAGCAGATCTTGCTCACTTGAGTTCATTAACCACACAGATATAAAATTTGTGACCATTAATTTCATTGAAGATTTCTTCTAGTCTTCTGAGAAATTGGTGACTTGCAGACATGGCCAAAGTTTCTTTCCTTCCCCTCCTCACAGACAGACAGCTCTGACCATACCAGTCAACAGTAAATGCGAAGCTGAGGTCTGGGGCTCATACTATCAGGGCTGTGGCATGCTCTCCTTGCAACTTGGAAATCCTGGTGTTGTCGTATTGTTCAGTTGATGACAACTCAAGACCCAAAACAGACCACAGACTAGCCCAGTTGCATCATACCTTGAGCAAGTAGGCAGGAAATAGTGATGACTAAATTAGATTCCAAAATTATTTTATTCCAAATAATTTATGACAACACAGGGCAACCGCCACAACCCTGGTCTCTACATTGATGCTAAAAGTCTTTGCTTTTGCAAGCCAAAACCTTCATAAGGAAGTGTAAGCCTCAAGCATGGGTTATCTCTGGAGGACAAGCTGAAAAATAACTCTATGCTACCACTTTTGCCAAGGCTGCTACCTTAGCATTAGCTCCTTTCTCTCACCCTTGCTGAAGAAAACATCTAATGGATTCATGGATGACGGACTGACCTACTGTACTCTGTATACCTTCCCAAACAGCCCAGGTGTGAACTAGAGAAGAAAGCAGCTCTGAGTCCCATGGGTGCTTTTCAACCACTTCAAAATCATTCTATGCTTATCACGTTTGGGAGCAACTTTTCCAAGAGACAGAGGCCGAAATTCTCCAGCTAAGTAGAAATGAAGGTTAATTTAGTATTGCACTGTCATATGTTAAAGAGCACATACTTGACATTGCAGAGTAGCAAAGTCATCATCAGCCCTATATACAAAGGGAATCTGATTTAGTAAGGGAGCAATGACCCTGAAATCACAGCTTGACTTGTGCAACAGACCTACTGCACCTAATTTTTTTCTTCCCCTTAGGCAGTAACTATTCAATTGGTTTAGAATACCACAGTGATTTTTAGTCATGTGAAAATTACTATATTTCTTATTGTCAATGGTTTCTCTATTTTAAAACCATCCAATATGACCAGTTGCATGACAAATATTAGAAAATAACAACCTCTACCTCTAGGTAGGCAGTTTGTGGCATTTATTTAGAAACATACTTAAAACCAGAAATTAACTCTGTAAGTAATGGAGAATTAACCATTACATCCTCTCCAGAGATTATCTGCACTAACTAGATGCCCCAGGTCTTACTTTTCCAGATCATATCTTGTTGGGGTTTGTTTTCAATTTTTTCTTAAATATTTTTTTCTGAAAACATGAGGAAAACAAGATATATTTTTTTTTCAGTAAATATGTTTCTACATAAGATCAATGTTACCATCTTGCAACGTGTACAGTACTCATCACTGAAGTCCTACTGCTGGAACAAGTAATCTCCTTAGGTTCAGACACAAAGCTTCAAATTACTAGCTGTGGTTCTTCCAAAAAATAACCTTGTCTGAATTCCATTGTAAGTCAGCAAGTCTGCATGCATCAGTGGTTTTGGTTCACCATATTGACTCTATTCCCATAACTTTCCTGACTTACCAAGTGACCATAGGCAAGTCTCATAATACTCATATGCCTCCATTTGCCCACAGGTCAAACATTCACAAATGTTCGTGCTAGGCTAAACTGTACTCACTCTCTCAGGAAAAAAAAATCAAAAAAATTCCACAAAAGAAGAGAAAAAAACCTTTTATTTGCACCCCACATTTGAATTTGGCCTGCAGTATCTATTTCTCTAAGGTTTACTATCTTAGGTTATTAAAAATCTTTCGAGGGTTCTCAAACTAAGCTTGTGAGTGCACACTGCTGTTATTACACGACAAACACATGTAATGTGTTCCACATTTGATCACAAGCTGAACTTCCTACCTCTATACTAAAAGATTTTTATTTTATCCCCTTATGTGGGATAGGGTCAAGTTAATAACACCGATTTTTAAATACCTATAAGACATAATGGGCCCTTTGCAACCCATGCCTGGCACAGAAGAGTGACCACTCATGATGCAAGCATCCACAGATCATACATTCATACCTGAAACACATTTTATTTTGATTATCCTTTGCCCCAGATCTCACAAAAGTGACCCTTGCAACCTCCCACTACCCACATGGCATTGTTTTTTATGTTGGTTTGCTGTTGGGAGGGCATTTATTCTCACTGCTAGATGAAACGTTCATAATCTCAGACCATACTTAGCTACTGAGACTTTCAGTGTTTCCCATTTCCAGTCTTCTGCCGATAAATACAGAGACACTAATGCTTATTTCAATGACAGAGCAAAGGCCTTTAACCCAGAGCTGTCTGTGGATGGCACCACCGTGGACATTGCCAGCCAGCAGTTAGCTGCAAGTGAGATTTTGGCTATTAGTCATTTCCTTCTTCCCTTGTCCAGGCAGCAGATCCAGCCATGCCCACAGCCACGCACAACCACTTCATTACATGTGCCAAACAGGAGTTTCCATGGCTGATCTCAACTTCCCTCCTCTAGAAACTGCTCTCACAAGGCACAGAGCTACAACCTGGCACCGCTTCACTGAAAATGCATAGCGCACCTGATGGGCTGGAAGACATTTCTGGTTTATATATAGGCTAAGCTCTGACCTTCCAAACCACATTTTGGCAAATGCTTTGATTGGATAATTACAGTACTCTGAATCCAGCCAGCCCTGTAACTTTTATTGCAGAATTATAGATGTCCCATACAGAGAGCCTCGCTCTTCCAGATGTTCTTGTTTGGGTAGGCAAGGTTTAAGGCTGGATTTGCAAAAGGACTCACACTGGCTTAACTCTGTTCCCACTCAAGTCACAGGATCAAAAGATTGGAATAGATTTCCTGGGGGCACAGAGTTCTGCCTCCTACTTTCACAGGCAATGACATTATAAAATCCTTTTCATAGGTCAAAAAAAGTTTCATCACTGACTTCAGTGGAAGCAAAGAGGGGTCAGTTCTGAGTTTGTTGGAAAATTTGACATTTGAGATAAGGAAACAGAGATATAGAAATACAGTAAAATAACAAGCCAAATTTAGAAGAAAACTCCTGAAGTTGAGGAGGTACATAAATCATAATACATAATACATAATACATAATACATAAAATTTGGGGTGCATCAAGAAGAGTGTGGCCAGCAGGTCGAGGGAGGTCATCCTCCCCCTCTACTCTGCCTTGGTGAGGCCCCACCTGGAGTACTGTGTCNTAAGGAGGTACATAACTCAGATCTCTGGGTTCAGTATGGCTAATTTATGTTTGAAAGATAAATCCTGACCTTAATTCTGAGATTTGTGAGCCATATTTAAAAGCCTTGACTCAAGCCAAAAATATGCTTACAGACTGAACTCAGTGCTATATATTCCTAGCATTCAGAGAATTTTCAATGAAGACTGTTAACCCGCCTCTATACCAACAACCTGTCTGTACACTAACAATCTCCAAAACCAGCAAATCATCAACTCAGAGTAGACCTGCAGAAAATATACTCTTTCTAAAATATAGTTGCTTCTCATTTTTGTCCATCTGCTGAGATTGGAATAATTCAAAACAAGTCATTTTCTTAAAACTGCTGCACAATAACTATAATCACACCTCAGACAAATATGTCCCAATCTAACAAAGGTGGTATTTATGGCCTTCAGCAGTGAGTAATCTTGCTGTCCTCATGTTAAATGCAAACTTGCTGTCTTCTTCAGTAGTGCCAATTATAGTAAAAGGCATAGTAATAGGATTCTAAAAATGCACCAGATATTTATCCAGGTTTAAAATAAGCTGTTTTCAAAGGGCTCAATATTTACAAAGAGAACAAAAATTGAACTTAAGACCAAAGATAGAGTAACTCTACACCAGAGGCCCAGTATGCTGTATGGGGGAATGGTAAATCAGATCCCGAGGATGGATAAGGAAAAGCTGTCTTTCTTTCACACCAAAGATCTCTTTGACATATCCTCAGTATTGTGGGAAAACAGGAAGACAAATGATGCTATTAACCACCAAAGTCAGCTAAATCAGCACATGTACTCTCTGTGGAGAATGGAAATACCCCATGGGTCAGCCCAATGGGAAATTTATTCCCACGTCGGAAAATCCCATAACCACTGCTCAGTCCTGCATTGAGGGGAAAACTATAAATCATTAGGGGATCACAGGGGGCAGAAATAGGATGGGCCTAACAGATCGTTACATCCATATGACTCCGTGTTTTCTCAATGAATTATTTGATTTGAACGAAGCCCATATGATCTGTATACGATCTGCAGTCCCATGCAGAGATCACCATTTAAGAGCTGTTGTCTTTCAGCAGCTGCCAAATCTAAGATAGATAGCCGTATCCTATTTAAGACTGAGGAACCTGAAGACACAAATGCTCATTAAAGTTTGGATAATTACTGCATGCAACTCATAAATCTCATCACTAAGTATGAAAGGAGAAGTTATACATCAGTGTCACTCCTTCCACATTCTCCCCCACAGAGGAATATTTGCAGGCTCACCAGTTTGCTTTCAACACAAGTATTCCTTCTAAAAAGCCAGGTAACATGTTTCATAGGGTTTTTTGCTTCTTTCAGTCTTAATTATAAAGATATAAAAATGTCCACAGCTCAAACTCCTGTGCATAAATGATTTGAGTAACAGCATTATGCAACCATAAAATGCCAATATGTAATTTCTCATAAAAGCCTTTCCTTATCTTCCCATATCTTACAGCTGGCTGCAGAAAGTTCCATCTCAAACCTAATTATGAGACGTGACTGTTTCCTCTTTTACATAATATTCCTCCGTATTCACACAACTCAACAGAGCTGTTATTTAAATTCTAGCCTAAGTAAGCCAAGACTGCAGCATGACATATTAGCATTTTCTGCACAGACAGTATTAAAATAACAGTAGTCCTCCCATCACTAAAGGTCACAGATCATACCTGAAACTAGCCACAGATGGTTCCATACTCAGTGTCATCACAGCACATGAACTTCAGGGGAAAAAAATGCTCCAAACGTAACAAGTCGGACTTTCCCAGTCTGTTCAGGCTATCTATTTTTCAAGCATTATGTCTCAGATAACAGAAATGATGTGAATATCACAACCGGGCAGCAGGAGCGTGCTCTGCTCCATGAGATAGTTGTATGGAAGAAAATAAAAGTACGAATTTAGTTGAAGACGAAAACCACACATTCAGTTAAACGCGCTACAGACTAGAGATGAAGATGACTTGGAGAGTTTAACCTTGTATCCGAAAGGGTATTGCAAGAATATAAATAGTCAAAAGAGGTTGAATCAACCACAAAGCAACAGGAATTCAGGTAAAAGTGTGCAGCTCACCTCCCTCCTGCCAGAGAGCAGTGACCTACAGGCATCACAGAGCACTTAATTCCTCTTTTTTGCAGGTTAATGGGACATCTAATAAGTGTTAGAAATGCCTAGCAGTGCTTCTTGTAGGGAGAATAACCCGGGGAACTCCACAGGAGCCTCGGGCTGTTGAGAGGAATTGCAGGGCTGCAATGGGCTGCTGGATGAATAATCTGGTAGAAGGCAAAGAATGGGAAAAACCCTCAGCCTTCCCTCTTGCTGTATCTCTCCTGAGGTTAGCCTCACATGGGGAAGGGATTTTTTTTGCATTTCCCTGGTGGCTGCAGGCTGCTCTGTGACAGGGCATGAAAAGAAACCGCTATTGAAAATAATTTCTGCCGTTGCAGATTCAGAGGTCTAGAGGTTTTATGAAGATTACTGCTCATGAACATCTTCAAAAGCCCAGATTGGGGAACAGAAGGAAAACAAATATATGTTTTTGCTCAATTTGCTTCGGGAGAGTTTCAGTGATGGTTACTCCAGTAAGTTATTTTGGTGAAACAAAAGAGTTTGGTCTCAACTTTTTATCTTTTAAACGTGTAGTGACTGCAACAGAGCTCCCCTTTGTGTACGGTGGGACTTACAGTGCTGAACGGTACCTTGCAGCTCCTTGGCTCAAGGATTTCTGCCTTCAGGCAGATACTAGGATAAACTGAATCATTCTAGTTGTCCCTTGCTAGCTTTGGGCAGTTAAAGATTGTATATGCAAGCTTTAAAAAAAGAGAGAGCTGGCTTCGTTGTAGAACAAATGGATGAACANTCTGCGTTAAAATAACACAGAAAGTGAGACAAATTAAAACCTGGTGACAGTCTAAAGAAAGACAATCTAGCTCTGTGAGAGCTGGCTTCGTTGTAGAACAAATGGATGAACAAAATGATATGGGGCCCATAGAATTTTCTTTAAAAGAGTGTTCTCCAGCTTATTCTGGGACAAAATGGAGAATCTTGACAGGTTTGTCTGTGGGGGTTCTTTTTGTTGGTGTTTTTTTTTGTCAGTAAAGAATGGCACTTCAGCATCTCCAGGGCAGAACGATTCTACTGGCTCTTCAGAGGTGCTCAAATCTGAAGTGATATCCTTTCTTAAGGGTAGAGATGGAGAAGCTGGTAGGTAACAAGCTGGCAGCCTGCAGGATGTCCAGGATTCCTTAAAGTGCACCTTCTTATAAGTACATAAGCCAGCTAATATAAGAAGTTACCTCAGCTTGCAAATCTTGCTCTCCCAATAATCTAAGGAAAAACAGCAAAGTAGCCAATATTACTAATAATTTGAGCTAGAAAAGCTGAAGCGTGTGTGAACATGAGAGAGAAGACCTATTTTCTCAGAAGGCTAAATGTTAAACCAGCTTCTCTGTACAATTGCTAGATGAAGGTCCTAGCCAGTTTTCAGACAGAGCTAAAAGATAACGTGGTGGAAAACCGCTTGAGCAAAGACGCAAGCCTGCCCATTGCTCTAGCCTGTTGAGGTCCCTCCGACTGGCAGCACACCCACCTGGTCTATGAATCACTCCTCCCAACCATTTATCATCTGCAAATTCACAGTAAATCGACTCTGTCCCATCCTCCAGGTCATCATTCAAGATGTTAAACAGTATTAGCCTATCAGCCCAGTATTAGTATCAACTCTGAGGGTGCATCAGTGACTGCCTTCCAGCTGGACTTTGTGCCATTGACCACAGCTCTGTACCCAGCCCACATAACTGCTGATTTATCTAGATTTTATTTCATCAGTTTCTGTGAGGATGTAATGCAACACAGCACGGACAGCCTTTCTGAAGTCAAGATAGACAACATGCACATTCTACCTTCATCCACTTATACAGGCACCTGGCTGTAGAATACTATCTGGTAGGTCAGGCATGATTTTCCCCTTCATAAATCCATGCTGACTACTCCCAATCACCTTCTTGTTCTTAACATGTCTGGAAATGATTTCCAGGATCAGTTTCTCTATTACCTTCACAAGGATCAAGGTGAGGCTGACCACCATATAGTTCCCTGGATCCTTCTCAAAGAGAGAGGTGATATTTGCTTTCCTCACAGCCTCAGGAACTTCCCATATCACCAGGGCCGTTCAAAGGTAATTGAGAATGGCCTCAGAATGACATCAGCCAGCTCCCTCTGCACTCAATGGGTGCATCTGGTCAGGACCCATGGATTTGTATGTCCAGCTTACTCCCTAACCTGATCATTGTTCACTGAGGATAATTTTTCCTTGCTGCTGTCTTCCCCTCTGGTCTCAAGGGCCAGAAGGCTGGACTTACCATTAAAGACCAAGGTGAAGGATGCACCTTGGCCTTTTCTGTATCCTTTGCCATCAGGTCTCCTGCCTCACTCACCAGCAGACCAACATTTTCTCTGCCCTTCCTTTTGCTGCCCACGTACTTGTAGAAACCCTTCTTTTTCAGACTTTTTCTATTGTTCTTTGGTCCTACCTGCCTCTACCCTCTCTATCAAGAAGAACAATGAGTAAAACAAGAAAAGCATCTACTTGTCACAAGACTGAAAATAAGTGTGCTAATCTGGGTTTCTTCACAATGTGTCAGGGCTGGAAACACCAGTCTTGGAATGGAGTCAGCACCCTGACTGTAAGTGGAAGCAAAGTGCTGGGCACTCAGTCCTCAGCATTTCAAATTGGCTAACTAGAAAATGAGGCAAAGACATGAACTGTCTATTAAAATATAAGCCTTAATTGTGCTTCAGTAAACTCAGACTTTAGATGGGACATAACACTAACTTCACTATTTCACAGAGTCTTCTGGCAAAGTATTCAATTTTAAGTATCTTTTTGATCTTTTGATGGAAAGTCTCATATATAATATATATAAATTTGCTTACGCACACACAAACACATACACAACGGTGCCCTTTAAATAGTGACATTTTCTTACACTCACCATCTGGTTACCACACAGGAGGCAGAGTATTACTTTTTTTTCCCCCCATGTACAAACAATATCATAATGTAGCAAATTCAGTCACAGCTAGCTTTTCTATGATGCCTAGTCCTAAACCCATTAATCTTCTATAGCATATATTAATATAAAGCATATAATCATAAAGAGTTTGGAAACAATGTTTTTGAAAATTTTCCAAAACCTCTGACAACATGACAGAGATAGCAATCTGACCTAAATAACCAGGCTGGTACTTTTACTATCAAAATGAGGCACAACATAAGAAGGACAGATGGTGCCCAGTTGCATTTTGAATGTGTTGCTGCACACACTGGTGTCAGAAACCCAAAGAGTACAGGATACCAGTGCTAATTTGGCAGCTAAGCTAGTTGTCCTCCTTGTAATTCAGTGACTTCTCCTGACTGCTGTCCTTAGGACAACCAACCCAATCCAGAATTCTTCCTCTTCATGAGAAGCTCTGCTCACTTGGGTGGTTAACGAGATCTTTGTAAACCAGAGGCCTACCTAGTTGCTCTGCATTTGGAAAGATGACCTGGAAATGGGTGGGATAGATCAAGATTGTTACTAAGGGTAAGATGGGTACCTCACTTGCTGTGGCTAAGTTCTAAGCAGTTTTTAGAGTAGAAAAAAAAATGACAGATAGAAAGGCCTAATTTCCTTAAGTGCTGCTCAGGTCACTATTTTCCCAGCTTTAAGAAACCAAGAAAAACATAAAAGTAAAATGACAAAATTACTACAAAGCTTCCCATTGAGAGGCAGAAAGCTTTAGTAAAGCTGTTTTCTACATGCCATGGGAAAAAACACTTTGCAAAGGAGTTGAATTGCACAACCTACACATTAGCCCAGTAGCTTCTTCATTTCAGACAAAAAATATTTCTGCTTATCAATAAAGATAGGCGTTTTCCTTCTAGTACATTAAAACGATCGTTATAAAAGCATAAATTCTAATAATAATACAAATTGTCTTAACATGATCATGACTGGTAGTCGTAGATATGATGATGAAATGGTTAGTAATAAATTCTGAACTCAGTGTTGGATATTAACCACCTCCTGCAATCCCAGTTGCATGTGATTTAAGAAAAGACAGACACAAACTTATTAACAAATTTGCTGAGATCAAACAAATAATAAAAGGCAGAGATGGATGAGACTTCTCAATTTCAACCTAACCTAAGGGTTAAATTGAGTTATCTAATGACTAGTCAACCTGCTTCTTTTCCGTTACACGCAGCATTTAGCACATATGATGTGTATTTCTGGAAAGGACACATCAGGGAAGCCTGTAGCTGTTGACAATTTGCATATATTTTTAGGGGGCAATAAACACAAAGCCCCAAAAGACAGCAGTTAAGTTTCATTTATTGAGAGGATCCACTTACTTTTAAAATAACATATGAGTACTGTAAAATTAATTTACTGCAAGACCGAAACAAATTTTTCTTCCTGATACAAAAAAAGACGGTGTCATAGCAAGTTACAGCATCTCTTCAAAAGTGGGCCCCAATACACACCTCAAATACTACATTTTTTGTGATCCACTTCCGAATAATCTTTAAGATAATATTTCCACCCTTGCAGGAAACCACAAACAGGGATTAAAAGCAGCACAGTTTATCATTCTTCTGTATCATCTATTATAAAGCAGTATAAACCTGCATTAATTTCCAGAGGAACTGCTTCTTTTATCATCTTGGCTTTTGGGAAAAACTAGATTTGCTAAATTTGACTCTGTGTCTCTATTGTAATTGTATCTATTTGGAAACTCATTGTCACTCCTTGCATTCAGCACCACTGAGAGAAACTGCTGGTGAGTTAATCTGTCATCTCTCACCATCCTGGCAAGCACCAGATGCTACAAGAAAGGCACTAGAAACCCAACAGTGGACAATAATGCAATAAACAACTGTGCTTATTATGCAATAAATACACAATAAATAATTGCAGGAGGCTTCCTTTGCCAGAGCTTTTCTTCTTTGGCTACTGCACTAATATATGAAGCTACATCCATTGAAAGTGTTGTGACATCCACACTTATAAACGATATATTTCTTCATTTATCTGGCCAAATATTTTGCCTCAGTGACCTCTTGTGGCAGTGAGTTCGAGAGATATTACGCCAGCAATGTGGATAACAATAATTTTTCCATTTAAGTGATACATGTTTAATAAAAAGAATATATGCTGCATCTAAATGAATAAACTCATGGGATACACCACTATTTCATTATAATGTGATCTTCGAATAATATATAAAAAATATATACAGAAATAGAGCACATGTCCTTGTTTTAGCTTAATATGTGAATATACTTACCATTTTCTGGCCTGAGAGGTAAACTAACGGGTGGACACAGGTTAGGCATGGTGTTCTTCAAGTCAGCTAAAAGCAGAAAACACAAAGCATTTGAAAATAATTATTCTTGAAGGTTTAAAATCAAAACCTTAATATTTCCAGTATTACTTCTGGGATCTGAATGTTGCACCTTCTCACCCCAAACACCAAGAGTAAGTATGCAAAGCTGCTTTGCTATCTAACTCATATATGACACCAGATTTCCCTAAGTTCCTGTATTTATAAACATTCCTACAAACACTTTTCAAAACATAGTTATTTATGACCAACTCATTTCAGTAGTTCTGTGGTTTTTTCCATATCCCAATGTATTTGGTTTCCTACATCATAAGAGACATGAGATTTTCTCTGCTTCCTTATTAGCAGACTGGAATTTCTCAAAAGGAGAACTAGGAACAAGTCAGTTTCTAACAGGAAGCTTTTCAAATTAAAATTCAAATAGTCATTCATATTTTCCACACACAAAGCTTCTCATTTCCTAACATTTCTTTCAAACATTTTGTAATTTTAAAAAACAAACAAGAAGTTTCCCCTGTGCATTCATGTTTTGTAAAACACTTTGGCTAATCAAATCAGCTATAAATTCTCTAGTAAAACAAAATAAACCACCATCCCTACATAAGCTGAAGACAGATCACATTTTCTGTTTGCTTCTTCCACTTCATATTGTCCGTGCTCCAGTAGATATTTCTTAAAACTCAGGACTTCTACCATTCACATTGAAAGGAGTGAAGAACTGGGGCTATCCAGAACTCTCTTTAAAATGTTAGTATACATTGACTGCGCTGCAACCGTGGATATACATATGAAGTCAAATTGCTCATGAGCAGAGCCGCGTGGGCAAACACCTCATATGCCAATTTAACATGAAATGCGGATACACAAGTACCTTCTTTCAGCAGAAGACTGTGGATTAAAACCAAAGACCCTGCTTCATGCTACCATCCCACTGCCTACAGTAAATTCCTCGTTCAGATTTCACTCATTTTTCCCTTTTAGCCTCAGAGCTTTCTTGTTCCTCTTCCTGGTTCCCAGACCATCAGCACAACCGATACAAATTTTTGTCTGCAAATATCTCCATTTGCATAAACATCTGTGCCTTGCTGTGTGTTAGGGTGGAAACACATCTGAAGCTTCCTCACTGTGTAAGGAAATGTCACCATCTCTCCCCTAACACTATCCCCTTTGCATACACCCAAAACGCCTTTTCATCATCCCTCTGTCTGTGAAATAAGAAACATACTTTATTTTTAGGTGGTTCTTTGTCAATGAGGGGAAAAACAATTCCAAGAAGTGGAAGTGTATCTACACCTCTGCCACCTCCTTTTCACATTGTCTTTCTACTATTCTTCATCCTTACCCCTGGTTGCCTCTCGGCTCCCACTGCCTACAGGCTCCTGCCATTCATTGCCTGCTTTATCAGGCCTGTTGTTCCCTTCTTCTCAGCGCTAGACCCTCAGCTCATCCCTCCCCAGGCCCACACAGAGGATTTCAGTAACCCTATAAGCTTCTGTGGTGATCCTCAACTCCATGCTGTGTCTCCTGCAGTCGACAGTACCTCAAGTACTGTGTCCAGTTATGGGGCTTTCGCCACAAAAAAAGACACTGAGGTGTTGGAGCGCATCCACAGAAGGGCAACGACGCTGGTGAGGGGTCTGGGGAACAAGTCTTATGAGGAGCAGCTGAAGGAGCTGGGGGTGTTCAGCCTGGAGAAGAGGAGGCTGAGGGGAGACCTTATTGCTCTCTACAACTACCTGAAAGGAGGGTGCAGAGAGGTGGGTGTCAGACTCTTCTCCCAAGTAACAGGCGATAGGACAAGAGGAAATGGCCTCAAGTTGTGTCAGGGGAAATTTAGACTGGGTATTAGGAAAATTTTCACACTGAAAGGGTTATTAAGCATTGGAACAGGCTGCCCAGTGAAGTGGTTGAGGCACCGTCCCTGGATGTATTTAAAAGATAGGTAGACATAAGTGCTTATGGTTTAGTGACAGTTTTTGTCAGAGTTAGATTGATGGTTGGACTAGATGATCTGAAAGGTCCCTTCCAACCTAGTCAGTTCTATCATTCCTCTTTAACCAAGGTTGAACCACTAGGGGAGGAAACAGACAGACTAGTGGGCAGAGTGCCAGCATGGGACTTTAAAAGCTCACAATCAACTTCACATTTCAGACACCTACAGTGTGAATGAAGGGTTTTTTAAGTTTACCCTACACTGTAAAATGCAGTGCATTGCAAGGATATGTGATCTAGCTCTACACTACTTTAATTGGTTTATCTTTATATCACATACACTGGACGGTACACATCCAGACTTCATGCTTCCCCTCTCCACTTAGGTATCGGTCCTTCTGATTAGTTTAAAAGCAGGAAAAAGTAGTCCTTATTCAGATTTTATCCCTGATTCTGTGAACATCACCAAACCTGTCCCCACAGGGCCTCACTGCTTTCAGAGGAGTTCAACAGGCTCCTGCTCCTGTAGACTCATTAACAGGCTATCCTCAGACAAAGGGGGATACAGCCAGACAGGTTTCATTGTCCTTACTGTTTCATATATGTTAAATCAACATTTAACAAGGAAGAATAAGACACACCCATCAGGACTCTAACAAATGACAAACCCATTGAAATCTCTCAACAATGTAATGGAGTCTTTTGTTATGGAAAAGAAAATTCACTCTGACTAGATCTGCTTTTGATTCCTCTTCAGGAAATAACCTAACCTACCATAACTTCTTTTCTATTTAAACATATTATGGCTTCTTACTGCTTGAAGAACACAGTGCTACCTTGGAATTTGGTCTTGTCCCTTTCTTTACCAAAACATGCCAAAGTGAATTTTCAATTCCATAACAAAACCAAACCTTTGAGGCAAGCCATCCACTCACACTGTTGAAGCAAAAGCCCAGCACTGAGAAGCAAAGAGCGATGTCCTGACCAGGCCTGTGCAGTGGGACAAAATATATTTAGATTCCAACATTGGCCACAAGCATCCCATAGAATCTAAGAAATACAATCACACCTCTTTGAGATATTTCGGTTCCTTTTCTACAAAGATGGAGATTAAAATTTCTTTCCCTCGCACATACTTGTTTGCCCTGTCTACCTGCAATCCCTGCAATGGGCCCTCCATCTAAAAGCTGAAGCTTCTATATATTAAAGCTAAATAACAAGCTTCAATGTGCAGAAATCAGCTAAAAAGGCCATGTGCCCTCTATCACTTACCAGGCTTTTGATACCAGCCAAATGGATGTATTCTGACTTGGGCATCCGGCAAACTACAGTTTGAAACTTGCCAAGCACTTCTTGTTTCCTCAGCACACGTCTGAATGCCCAGGCTGTTCAGAGTAAGGCACACGACCTTTCCACCTGCCAGGGAAAAACATGGTTATAGATGAGGAAATATTTATATTATGTTTATGTTAAAGATATCGATGAGGAAAATTTTCCTCTTCTAGATAGTACTTTAAGGAAAGGGAATACAGAATGGTTCCATTGAGTGTTAAAAGAAACTCCACTGACTTAGAAATCAAAGGAAAGAAACACCTAAAATGGGCCAAGTTTTACTCTTGTTGAAAATAGTGTTGATAAATCACACTTAATTCAATGTGAGGAAAGGTCCATTATGATCCATTAAGGTCACATTTAGGTTTCTAAGTCCTTTAGGCTTTAAAAATGAAACAAATAAAAAAACCCAAAATTAAAAAAAAAAAACAAAATCACAAAAAGAAGTCAACAAGATTTTGGAAGAGAGGTTGATAAAAACAGTTCCCTGAAGTTTTATCAGTTTCAACTTCATGCTGTTGGAACTGCAGCATCTTAAGGATTTATTCTCATAAAGTTTTCTTAATAATTTCTGCGATGTGGAGCTTGTCATTGTGCTGAATGGTTATGATTGCTCAAAAAGGTGCTAAAGAGACTTGCATAAGACCTGTAGGGGTTTTAAAGTGCCCTTCACAGCAAAAGAATGGCAAAATTTGTAATAATGTAGTAAGGACAAAATTATTTTAAAAATAAAAATAGTGAAAAAATACCTGATAGCTGAGAGTCATTAAAAAAGCCAAATCCTGTGCAACAGGGGTCAGCATCACACCAACGCTCACACTCAAAAAAGCTGGGAAAGGAAAAACATCATTACTTTTATTATCAGTAGTAATCCGTCTCTGCCATGGAGAAGGGAAGAGAGGATACTGCATAAGGGAGAGACAAAGAGAACCTGTAGAGATGCCCTTCGTGATAAGATCACCTCACAGTTCTTCATACTGCATAGACACTGCCACACATTTTCTATTTGTAGATGAAATGACATTCTATCAGTACACATCTACCAGACAACATCTAATAATTTAGATGCGTATTTTGATATCTGCCCTAAAAATGTCAGCTTATATTAATTTGGTGTATTATTGCCAAGAGATTTAACTGGCCAACCATCAATTTGATATCAGTATGAGTAATAATTCACATATATATAATTACTAATTATATACATTATTATTATAACTAAATTATAAATTTACTTTAATTCATATGCTTTTTTTCTGTGTCAAATATTCTCAAATATTGCTTTTCTTGGATAAATACATCTGATCCCCTTCATCTGCATAACAGAGCCTTAATATTCCAGGCATGACGAAATTCCAGTAAAAACAAAGGAACAGTTATGTCCTACCCATCTGAAACAGTTTTTCTGCTCATGTCAGTCTTATTCCTCACTGAGATCCCAGTTACTTTCTGGAATGGTACACGTGTGTAGAAGCTCTCCACAGAACTTTTTAGAGTGACTAGAAGGAAAAGGAAAAACAAAATTGGAAAAATCAGCTTAACCTTGTAATTTACATAGACTGGCCAACTAATCAACATGGTAAGGGCAAAGTTTACATTTATATGCTACAATGGTCTTGGTCCATCAAAAGGTAAGTTTTGCTTTAACACAGTAAACTTTTAACAGTTAAGCCTGAATGTGAACAAAAATCCAACAAGCAAAGACTCTAAAAACTTAGCAAAGTACATTGCCACAGAAAGACTTTCAGCCCAGAGTTTCTGTTACTGAGACCTGTATTGACATTACTCATTCCTCAAGATCCAAAATCAGGGGAAGAACTCTGGACTGGAAGGCTCCAGTGTACTCATGCATTAGTCATCTTGTGCTGCACTTTGAGCTCCCCAAAAGGACACAATTAATAGTTGAGTTCAGTGGACCACTATTTTTTTCACAGCAAAAGTATAGGTTCCTGTACAGTGGTAATAGGCTTGTTTGTCCGGTTTCAACCCATAAGCCCTATGAGAAAATCATTCAACTTCCAAAGTAACAAAGAGCAAAGAATAAAATCCACATGTCTATAAGTCTGTATTTGCTAAAAAAAAAAAAAAAAATTAAAAAAAAAATTAAAAAATTACACTCAATGACTTCCAATTTTTGCATTGCTTAACTACCACGGAAAATTTAATGGCTGAAAATGGGATTGGTGATATCCCAATGACATTCTCCTTTCACCTACATTATAAAAAGTTCTAAGACCTGGTATACAAATTACTTGAGCTACCCTTGGCCTCGCTGAACCAGGAATAACTGAGATGGAGAGTGGAACTTATGGTTAATATATTTCCATTCTGAACTGAAAATGAAGAACCGTTCCCAGAACAGCCTGACCTTCCCCTTGCCCCATCACTTTTTATTTCAGAATCAAGAGCCAAAACCTCCTCCCCATCTACTCTGCCTTGGTGAGGCCCCACCTGGAGTACTGTGTCCAGTTCTGGGCTCCCCAGCTCAAGAGGAACAAGGAATTGCTGGAGAGGNGAAAACAGTAGCTTGCGTTATCAGGGTTAGAGCACACATTACACAGGCAAATCCCCAAACTTACCTATTTTATGATACAACATCTGTGGTTGCCGGGGTAGCACGGTTCGACAGTTTTCTGGCATTCGATCGATGCTGCCATCACAAATCTGTGCCTCTGGATAGAGAGTGCACACAAAGTATATATCTGTGGCATTTTGAAGATCGGCCATTCGACAAAACTCATCTTCTTGTGCACAACCTAGGTAGGAAGCAAAGTAACTGAGAGTTACACACACGTGCATTAATTCCCCTCTTTATTCCTCTTCATGTCTTCAGCGCACTTAAAGCTGTCTATCAGCAAACAACTAAAAGTGAGAATGTCAATATTGTTCAATTATGGCGCAAGAGGAACAGGGACAGATTGTGTTTCTAGTGACACTGAAGAGCAGGCTTACCTGGAGAGCACAGAAAAGAAGATACAGCACAGCTAATTGGAAAGATACATTCCCCAGCTGTGACAAGCATCAAGCTAGTGTATCAGTGTCACTAACACTGTGATTCATAAAGATCTCTCTTTCTTTCTAATAAATTTAACATGAAAACCTTACAATCATAGAAGAACTCTGCCTTGGTCATGGGTCTCTTACTTTAAAGAAAAAAATAGACAATAAAGTCTACAAAGTTGTGGGAAGTTTTTGCAAAAAAAAAAATAATTCTGAAATGTTCATGTGTTACACAAAAATATGAATAATTTTCCAGACTTCAGTGTTCAAAGCCATTTGCTTGTAGCAATGTGAGCTGAATAATGCATCTTCACAAAAGAAACAAAGGTGTCAAACCCATTCTTTAATTGCAGTGGCAATGGCTCCTGTAAATATATACCTCAGTGCTTCATTTTAAACAAGCATAGCTCTACAGGCTTCTTGCAGTGATGCTTGTGCATGGCTTAGTACTTTCCGTCTGGCCTCCTGGTACTCAGAGCTAGAATCTCTTCTCCATTTATCACATTGAAACGTAGTTTATCATTAACCCCAAACATCTGAATTTTACGTAGCCCTTTTACAGGAAGGATGGGGAGGGACTCTCTATGAGGGAGTGCAGCAATAGGATGAGGGGTAACAGTTTCAAACTGAAGGAGGGGAGATTTAGATTGGGGATCAGGAAGAAATTCTTTACTGTGAGGGTGGTGAGACATTGGCACAGGTTGCCCAGAGAAGCTGTGGCTGCCCCATCCCTGGAAGTGTTCAAGGCCAGGCTGGATGGGGCTTTGAGCAGCCTGGTCTAGTGGGAGGTGTCCCTGCCCAGGGCAGGGGGTTGGAACTAGATGATCTTTAAGGCCCCTTGCAACCTAAACTCTTCTACTTCTTTTGCCCATAGCAGGGATATATAATTCTATTCTACTTCTTTTGCCCATAGCAGGGATAAACTGCTGACAAATAAAAAGTAACCTTTCTGCCACAGTAGGCAAAGATTGTAAGGAAGAAACAGGTGGACTCATTAGCAATTTCCATGAAAATTTTGTGGGGTTTTCCCTGAAAAATCTCTGAGCCCAGAGTTTCCTCTCATTATGATTATAATACCCATTAAAAGATTTTAATTAATTACTATTCCCTGTAGAATAACAGTCTCCAAGATGTCTTACGTGTGAGACACCAAAGCACAGCTTCCTCTGCTGAGTACTTCTGCCGGAAGACCCGGTACTGCTGGTAAGGGAGAGAAGAGTTCCGGTCACTTTGTATCTGGCTGTTGTCCATTAGGTAGAAAAGATCCTTTGTGGAATCTGAAATTCAAACAAACAAAAAAACGCACAAAAAAACTTAACTATCATCTGGAATAAATGAAATTTATTTGTATATATAATTCTGCCTTTCAAGGCAAAACAGCTGCAAAGTTTCTGTAGGAGTAGCATAGACCAAATGCTGCTTTTAGTAACAGAATTGTCCACCCAAAGTTATTGACGTCTGCATAGACAATGCCTCCTCGCTGAGCTCCACTGCACTACATAGCATTGTCAGACTATTTCCACCACCCAAAAACTAGGTGAAAGTCACAGTTCCTAGAAATAAGGTTATCTCTTCTCTGTCACACAACACATCAGGTTAGCAGTGAAGTATGATGCTTCAGAGGATGTTTCCAATACCTTAATCAATCTAGTTTTATTAATCAAAAATACAGTAGTTTCTCTATATTCCCTGAGAAGTTTTTACACCTCTCAGTGTTAAATGTTTTCTTAACAAGTTTAATATCTGTTTCAGTCATTTAATCATTTCTCCTGGTTTATGCTCCACAGACTACATTAAATAACTCCTTTCTGTCTCCTGCTTGTGACTTTAGATGTGCCTACAACACTTTATATCTCCTGAAGTCCCTTTGAAACAATCATAACTATTTCAGACCATTTTCAAATTCATCCCTTTAAATAAGGGATTAATAAATATTGAAAGAAATGAACACTCTTCACTGATCTCTTAGAAGTTTCTTCATAAACACCTTTTTATTCATCAAATGCCATCAGGAGGTCTCATCCCTTGTTACTCCCACAGTGGAGAGGTTCCTGTTATTTAATCTTACACACACTGAAACAGACAGACACAAATGAAAATAGTAAAGACACACTGATGATTGTAGCTGAAATGCTGAAGGACCTACTGGGAGCACAATAGCTTTGAATTTTCTGTCAGAAAATAGAAGAGATACACTACCATGTGCTTTAAGGATGATCACCAATTAATAAAAGCTCTGTAGACATTTTCTCAGGTCTATCTATAACTTTTTTAAAAAGGTGACTTTTAAGTCTTGTTACCTCTCAAGACTTAACTTCAACCTTCGGTTTCTCTTAAAACAATTTGTGTCATGATTAAGACCAAGGGATGGAGGAAGAAGCCGCATTCCTTGCATAACTTCAGGTTTTAATGATATCATCAGCCACAGCAAGGTAAATGGAGAACCCTGAGGGCTACTTTCATGCCTTGGCAGGCAAATGCAAGAGAATTTCACATAATGTATGAAGTGCAGTTTTTTCTCATTTTTAAGTCTAGACTTTAAAATACGGCTAATTATATGGGAGCACCACTGGGTAAATGGGCATTGTAGTTTACCATCCTCTCACATTACATCAGCAAAATCAGCAATTCGCTTCATGTTAAGGTTTTACATGTATTAAATTACATGCTCAGGTATTCATCAAGTTCATTAGAGATGAGCCAAAGTACTCTCAACAGGCTCCACTGCTCTGTTTCTCTTACGATTACGGTTCTGAAGACCCAAAGGAACACTAGGAACTTCATGCAAATTATTTTTCCTATATACATTGTACTTAGTATAATGAAGAGCAGACCCTGGAATAACAAAGCAGCTAGAGAACTTCACAGGTCCCTCACTTTCACCATGCGTAGAAGAAACACTTGTGATTGCAGTTTCATCCTAAGTTCCTCCCATCATTGTATTTACAGTCGTATTGCCAGTAGCTATATATATATACTCAGGTACCCAGGCTAAGAATTTGATTCCTGAGTTTATGTAAAATCTTTTTGCCAGACAAATAATATTTCCTGAGTCTTTACAGTTCAGTAAGTCTGAAAGAACAAGCTTTCACAGAACATTTTAACGCTTTCATTTCCAGCCTGGCCTAGGAAGGTAAAAACCATAAAGACAGAAGACTCAGAATTTGAATATCTCTCTCAAAACCTGGATGGTACTTCTTACCCAAGAGAAATCCTCTGGACTTCGCAACACCTATATCATTATGATACATCTATGGCAATATCTGATATTTTCTAGTTAAATTCCACACCCCTCTAAGCTATCTTCTGCTGCCTTTTCTGTCTGCCCTTACTGCAGTACCTGATAATGTTAGATCATTCTCTGTCTTCAAAGCAGCAGCACTGCACACAGAGGTTTTAGTCCGGGTGACCATATCAGAACCTGGAATTAAAAAGCATAGTAATTCCATTTACCGTTCATCCACAAGACAAGCTCATCCTTAGTTGACTAAATTTAGCAAACATTTTAAAATGCATCATTTAGGGAAATTCCTTAGGTAGTTACACCAACTATGGGTCAAAAATGACTTAAGACCATCTATCTACAAGTAACGCCATGGGAAAAACCTAAACCAGAATGTGCTGTTTGGAGGATAAAAGTAAATGCCACACCTACAATCACTACACATTCCTCATCAGTGCTCTGGGTGCTGTGTGCATTTATAAAGCAGTACCACAACTCATTTGTGCAGGTCCTGCTATCTGTGTTGTGAGAATCAGAAAGTAAACTTGCAAAAACAACACATACATGGTTACGGTGCTAATAAAGGTAACCCATCTAGTTATGCATAAAGTGTCAAATTATTAAGGTTCCTGGGCACTGATGGGACAAAAGCAAATCTCTCCGTGATAGCATTTTTCACAGATATTAAAACTTATAAAGCATCTTCTCAGACACAAGAATTCACCCAAATTTCACAAAACTGACAGTAGCAGAATTATTCCAGATTACTCCCGACCGCCACGAAGGCCTGCTGAGTAGTGTCTCAATTAGGGTGGTATAAAATAAAGTGAGAATAACACTTCCATTACAGAACACACATCTGCCACTGCCTCCTGTTCATCATAAGTTTTTATAACAACTTTTGTGGGATTACTCACCTCTCCACAGATAAACTTGCTGAAAGGTAGTAAAATTTCTTTCCGCCTCTTCTGCCACCCTAGAAGCTAAGAAAGAAAAAATCTTGTTAGAACAGCTGCTAAAATTAAACAGGTAGCACCGAAATACTCAGAAATTACATTAAAAACACATCACTAGACTACACATCACCTTATTTATAATACAAGACCCTGAGGAAGAAGGACCCAGATGTCCTGGTGCTATTCTGGGACCAGGGTGCCAAAGCTTTATTCTATTTTCCATCATTGTTTTTTTCTGTGTAACTCTGGGTATCTCTCTGTCTGTCTTTGCTCCAGAGCTTACCTTTCTTTCCAATTATTGCCTTGAATCTGACTAAATTAAATATTACAGAGTAATATACTAAAAGTAATACATTCTTGACTTTCATTAATGATTGCACAGTAAAGTGTGTCCATCCAGTTGCGGAGGTATTATTCTCTTGTGATTGTACAGATATGGATTTACTTGAGAATAAAAGCACTGAAGTACAAGAGCAGGCTGGTGAAAAAGGTGGAGTCTGTAGAAGAATTAAAGAAAAGGAATACAAATTCAGAAAATCATTGACATACTTCCACTGAACACTTGCCCTCCCAGGGTGAAGGAAAACATCTTCTCTTTTTCATCATAGCTCACACCTTTACATATCCCATCCATGCCAGATGTTGGGGTTGGACTCCAGTCGTTTGCATTGCAGATCAGCACGTCTGGGGAACTCATCAAACTACACAAAATGGTACCTAGGTTCAGGCAAATAGAGGGATGCATCATTCTGATAATGTTTTGAAGCTACGCAGAGATTTTCACCCAAGCACCTCAATTCTTTCCTTGAATGCCAATTGAACTTTTGTCACTGGGGTAGATACCCTTTAGTAATGCTACCCAAAAAAAAAAAAAAAAAAAAAAAAAAAAAAAAAAAAAAAAGAAAGAAAATCAGAGCCATACGTTCAAATTGGAGTACTAAGGTTAGCTATTCATACCTAAACCAAACTTTTGTATCCCGCTTTTCAGAGATTTCAAGCACATACTATTACCACCTAATAAAATCCTGCTATTATCTGATAATACCCAACAATGTCCTCAGCACTTTATAGCACCACAGAGACATATTCAGCCCTTTGGCGGTCTTACAGTCTCAGGCTCTGAACCAAGAAAGTAGTTATGTTTTCTTCTGGGATGGTTTCCTGGATTGGTATCTGATTTCAGTCAGTCCAGGCCTGAGCCTCCCCCAGCATCATGGTCTGAGTCAGGGGCACCAGCACACTTAAGGCCAGATGTTTTGGCATCACTCTCTTACCATAACGTCTAGACAATACTCAGCTCTTCCTTTGTACTTGCTGTCACGGCTCAGGCATTTCTATGGTTTTACAATGCCTTGTCCAATATTTTATTTATTTTTTTTTTTAATGTTTTGGATACATGAGATATTGAATGTGCCACTGGTTCTCACTTATTTATTTATTTTTAAAAGAATATGTTAGTCAAAGTAATGTGTTTACTTGTATTACTGAACCAAATAGGCCATTTCAACCAAACAGAGTGCCCTACAACACTAACCTTCTCCCCACCCCTTCTACACTCACAACTACAGAGAACGTAAAAAATTTGATGGTAAACACATAGAGAAATGGACTAGAATATTTTGGTGAAAAAAATTAAAACAAATGAGATGCCAAAACAGAAAATAATTTCCTGGAAATGTTTGCTTGACAGCTTCCACAGAGAAAGTTTTCTCAAATCCAGGGTCAGTTTTCCACTCAAAACTAGACAAGTGCTTGCCACATAGCAGCCAGTAGCACATGTCTGGATTTGTAAGAACCCATCATTAAAAAACTTGAGGCAACTCAATTAGAACTTCACGTTTCCTACACGAAATGCACCTCCAACAGGAAAGTTGATCCCATGTGAGCTCGAAAAGAAATTACAGAAAGCAGGCACTGGCATTAAATCCTTAAATTTGCTGGTAGAAATCCAGGCTCTAAGTCCCACCTCTGCCAGACTCTGTCCATCCCACTCCCATTTGCTCTCCTAGCTAGACACACAGATTTAGGAGATTATAGCATTCCTGCATGCAGTAACTTAACATAATTCCCTGTTTAGCATCCTCTTTTCACACTCCAAAAGGGGAGCTGATTTACATTTGTACTACAAGGACTCTGTCTGGAGGCACCTTCTTAATTCCCCCATCAGCTGAAAGACACCAACTTCTAGCAACCGAGCCCCGTTAAGTAAGGAGAGAGGCATTTTCGGAATTATTTATCTCATCCAGAGGGAGATATCTAAAGCAGGTCAAAAGAATTATCCCTTCAAAGCATCCATTTCTCTCCAAGAGCAACTCAATACCTCAGGTCTTTATTGCTCCAGGCCAAGTCTTAGGCATTACTCACAGTCTGCCTACATCAAAGAAATGTCAGTGATGTAGAAGGCAGGCACTGGTATGATGTAGACGTAGGCGTACTGTGTCAAAAAAAGATTTCTACTCAGTTAGCATTGGATTTCTGCTGCAGAATTTTTTTATCTTGCAGTTAGACAATACCTCCATCAAGCGCCATCTGACTGAAGATGAAGCCGTCGCAGCAAGAGTCCCTGCTGCAAGTCTGCCGACAGAAGAGCTGGGCGTCAGTCAGAGATGTGCTGGCTGTAGAGAGCACCACGGAGCGATACACACCAGAGAGCACATTCTGGAAACTGGTCCTTTCAAAGGTCTTGAGTCCAGATGAGTTAAATCCTTGTTCTGGGTAGACAGAACAGGAAAGAAATGTTCAAAAGAGCTTAGGAGGAGACAGGATGCCTTTGGATTGTCTGCAGACTGGAGCTGGTTGAAAGTTTTATAATAAAAACTCTGACTCAAAAGTCCTTTTCTCTACTTTGTAGTTCAAATGCAAGATTAGATCACCAAATGGTTTTGTGCAATTTTACCTGAGTAGTTGGTCAGAATGTAATGCCAAGGTAGGAAAAAAGGGGCACTGTATCAGCAAAGGGCTCCTAAATTGATGTACATTGTAAGGTTGGCAATATTCCACATTCAAGCATCATAACAATTCCCAGGTATAAATGAAACAAAATTATCTCGTTAAAGAAATAAAATATGCAGCATAACTGCATCTGGAATTAAGCTTTCCACTGACTGGACACATATGTGAGAGGACACGATTCATATAATCCTAGATCTAATTAGCAATATCAACTGACTTCTAGAGTAGATCTGGTATCAAAAAGATCACAGTGATTGCAACAAGCTCAGGGGACTTGCCTTTTTTCAGATGAGACTTAGATCTTTATTTTTATTATTATTAATAAATGGTCACTCAGATGTTTGGATAGAACTAAAAAGACAGCAGTGACAGCAGAGAGTTTTAACTCAAACCCTGCGGCATTCTGCATTTGGTCATCTTATTTCGAATTTGGCAAAAGGCTTAAAGTTGGACACACATTGGATAGGACATGCAGTAATATCAATCACACTTGGGCTAAAAAAACATATCTTGTACACTCAGTTCAGCTGCATCGCTCTGAGAATCACCAGAGACCAGGTTATTTCTTGGCTGGTATATTAGTAGGATAATTTACAACCAAAATTAATGTAAACTGTTAAATTATGTACAAGATGGTCATTGATTATGCCCTATAAAGTCAAATAACAAACTGTTTACAAAAGAGATATCATAGTACAACAGAATAGAATAGAATGGAATAGAATAGAATGGAATAGAATAGAATGGAATAGAATAGAATGGAATAGAATAGAATGGAATAGGATAGGATAGGATAGGGGAGGATAGGATAGGGTAGGATAGGATAGGATAGGATAGGATAGGATAGGATAGGATAGGATAGGATAGGATAGACAAAGTTTGAGCTTTAATGGGACTGTCTGCCATTACAATGGCTTACAAAAGCTGTATTTCTAATTTCTAGGGAACAAGACATGATGGGAAGATTTGCTGAAGTTTCTGGTCTAACACTAAAAGTTAAACTCTGAAAAGTATTACGTCACCTTGAACAAAGATGCTTCCTCACATTTAATCATGATCCTATATATAAGTAACCATAAAGTCTATCACTGCACTATAACATTAGACGAGTGATTTGCATGTGGTACCTCTCTTCAAATAGACCGTCACCGCAACTCCCTCTGGATTCTTGACATGAAGCAGGCAGCTGAGACGATCGATGCTAGTGGCAGCGGGGCTCCCCAAAACACCTTGCACCTGAGACAGAAAGCAGGCATGCACAATAAATACAGCCTCATGGATTTCCTCTCCTAAAACGCATTTCCTTTATTCAGAAACTCATGGGGAAGAATTAGCACACACGGTATATAACTCCTACAGCTCCATGTGGTCATTTTTTATTCTACCAGAGATCTCGACTCTTCAGTGCCACTTTGCTGTTTAAAAGCAGTGAATAGGAAGCTGTTACAGTGTTGAAGAGGACATGATTCAAACCCTGGACCAGAGGAAGGGACTGAGAAATGATGACTGTTTCAGGTGGCCTGATTACTGACCTGGATACTTCTACTTTGGACTCTCTGGATGAGCCTCCCTTTCAAGTACACCTGATTTCCAGGCTGAGGGAGTTCAGCATGTTTTAAGAACAGAAGTGCTGTGTGATGTTTCAGCCAAAAACTGAGGCATTCAGATGTCAGTATGGGGAGCATTTGGGTGTAGCTTCTTCACCAGCTTGCAGGAACTGTTTACTGCCATAGTGAAGTGCAATGTCCAAGGGGTGAGGTAACAGCCTGCCTTCCACCTGTGATGCCTTCTACTTATAAACAGTATTATACTAAACACGTATTTTTAAATATGATCATTTTTACCAATCCAGAGGTGGTGCAGTTGAAGTTGACTTCAGCAGCACTGTATAATTCACACAGAACATCAGTACCAGCAGGAGTCACAGTGGCAAAGCCACATGCTTCTTCCCTCTCGCAGCCTGAAAAACAGAAGAGAAATCTTAGGTTTCCAAGCATTCCATGTGCAAAATTTCAGCTACAAATTTCACTGTTTACTGTCATTTGCCTAGTTTTTCATACGTCTACGAGGCAGCAAATACATGAATTTCATTAGTCAGATGAACTTTAGTATTTAACTATTTATTAGAGGGTCAGGTTTTTGAATTAGCTTAAATTAATGCAAAAACTTGTTTGGACTTTCATCACCTGGTGATTCAAACTGCTGAGTTAGATCTAACCCCCTACCCAAATATTTAATGTCTGCTGGATAATTTTGCCTGGGACAACATTTTTCCTCCTGTTCTAAAATCAGAGCTGTGGGAGTTCAAGTTAACGGTGAGTGTGCATGGGCAGAACGATCTCCAGCCACTCCTAAATCTTGGGGGGGCGATGAGGGGGGGAATGCTTGCTCACTTACACTGGCCAGATGGCCAGTACAATTGAAGAATTTGATGTTTCCCTCCTCCCTATCACTCTAATATTTTTTACAACCTGTTTGTCATGGGGCTGCTGTATCAGGGAGATGTGATATGCTCCAAATGTTTTTAGTATAAAATCAACCAGCTTAGAACAGAAAAATCATCAGAAACGGAAGCTAAGCTGCCTGACTTTTTTGGGAAGTAGAGAGGGAAGGGTTAAGCCTTACCCTTCAGTGAGCACCTCAACAATAATATCTTGCAGTAGTGCTGTCATTTGACAGTGGTGGGTGTAACTTAAGAGGAAAATACAGGCTATGTGTGCTTGAATCAGACTGCTTGTCAAAGGGGCATCTTTTCCTCCCTATGTTCACTTCCACTGTTCTCTCAGCTCATTGCTTTGCTTTTGAAGGTCTCCAGTTTCAGAGGAAGGTGCAAGAAACCTTGCAGTGGTACAGCTAGGGGATGATCTGCTGCAGGAAAATCATTCTAGTAACACATACGTGGTTTCACAGATTCATCTCAGCACAAGATGGCTGCTCCCACTAGAGAATCATAGAATTATAGACTCTTCATGGCCGGAAAGGACCTTCGAGATCATCGAGTCCAACCATACACCCACAAAAAGTAAAAACAAACCTACAATCTCTGCCACTAGAGCATGCCCTGAAGTGTCAAATCTACACGTTTCTTAAATACCTCCAGGGATGGGGACTCAACCACCTCCCTGGGCAGGCTGTTCCAGTGCCTGACCACTCTTTCAGGAAAGTAATTCTTCCTAATATCTAATCTAAACCNTTGTTGAACCTCATGCCATTGGCCTCAGCCCATTGATCCAGCCTGTCCAGATCCCTCTGCAGAGCCAACCTACCCTCCAGCACATCAACACTCCCACAAAGCCACTAACTTTGTCAGTCTTCAGTGATGTCTGCCCTACAAACAGGCCATCTGTGTTATTACTGCCAGGGTGTTTTTATTTTGAACATAATTCCTCTGCCTCTCTCCACAAGTTTGAGCACTAGGACACACAAGGTACAACATTGATTCAAAGCAGTGATTTGAACGCCTGAAAGCAGTGCAGCGATTCCCCTTGGTTTTAGATGATGTTGAATCAATATAAGCCAGCAAACATGATGTATCCAGATGTAATACAGTATATACATTGTAAGGCTCAGCAGAGGAATATCTCTGCACTCCTTATAATATCCTTCTGACATAAGCAAGGATGACTACCCCTTTTTTTATGTGCCAATCAGGTAATTTGGGAAGAGGTGAAAACCTGCTTTTCACATGTCCTGAACACCTAATTCTTCTTTTGTCTGCACATCTGAAAAGTCTGATGACTGCTTCCTGCTTTGAATCTCAGCTCTCATCCATCTTGCAAACTATACCAACTGGCTTTACAGTCAGATGACTTGTCTAACATGGTACATAAAGTCAGAAGTCTTCTTTCTGAAAGAAAGACCAATCTCTTCTCTGAACCAACATCACCAAAAGTTGTAAACATCTTGCAGTAAACTACTGCAAAACATAGAGTTCATCTAAGAACTTAGCCATACACTATTCATATAAAAAGATGATTATTTTTCATGATGGTTAGTGTTGTCTCTATACATTTCTGAGAGTTTTCCTCACCTGAAATACACTGAAAAGCTGAACTTTGCAGATCTCCCCCAAATGACTGAGACTGAAGAATTTGAGCTTCTTCCGACTCATAAATCAGTCTGGAGGCAGGAACTCTCTCAAATTTTCTGAGCACTACAAAAAAAAGCACAGATCAACCATGTACTATTATCAGTTACCATGCTGCAGAGAGACAAAGAGATTCCAGATAAAAACAAAAATTTGCTAATTCTGTCGGGTAAAAGCTTTACTCATTAAATGATGTACCATAACTCCACAAATAATGTAGGAGACAGCTAGACTGAGGATATAATTTCTATTCTAAGAAAAAAAAAAAAAAAAGTGTCACAAGATCTTTTAAAAATAACTAGGAGTGGGATGAGAGTTTATATTCAAGACCTCTCTTCCAGCAACAGACTGGCCATCTCCCGTTACTTGTCCATGGCACAGAACCAACTATTGAGTCAATGGGAGAACGAACTTTCTGCAAAACAGTCACTGAAACAAGAGCCAGCTCCAACAGAACTTGGTTAGAATGGAAATCTAAGAGCCTTATCACTTGTTTACAGGAGCACAACAGCCTGATCTCCACTGACTTCAGCTCAGGGTTCTATTTGAGGTAGTATGTCCCACATGCTCATTTTTTTCCTCCTTCATTCAACCTTTAAACTCCAGACTGTCATGTCACTTACCAAACCCTTTTATTTACTCTCTCTGAATTGGACTCACTGCACCTCAGTGTGAGGAATCTGACCAGCAGCACTGTTCATGAACTGGGAAAACCTCATGGGGTCTAGAGATGCAAAACCCAAAGGTCACTAAATGGGGAGAGAAATACAAATTAAGCTCCAGTCTGGGCCTGGCTGTGCCCTGAAGAAGAATATAGTCTGGTGAAAGGACACACAGTGGCACTACCACTGCCTTGCTTGGGTTGCTACTACCTATATTACAAAGGGGTTTTGGTACAGTGTGTCCACCAGTCAATATAATAATATTTTTCAGTGAACATTATAGCATATTAAGGAAAAGAGAAGAATGTGGTGTCTTAGCACCACCCCTCAGTTGACCAGACTTGTCCTCTAAATGCCCCAAATGAATGTAAAACTCTGGCTCATTGCAGGCAATGCCTGGTGTAGACCTAAAAGAGCCAAGAAGCAGTAGCCCTGGTCGGATCTCAGCCCATGGGAGATGCCTGCACATGGAAGAGCTGGAAGATAACCCCTCTCTCCCCCACACACATGGGCGCAGAGATCCAGCAGGAGGATCCCAGGCATCTCTCCCTGAAACGTCTGGATAAACCACAAAATAAAAGTCAGGGATAAGTTCTTAAAACAATCATTTGTACTCTTACAGCAAAACAGTCAGGGCTAAATCAGAAGCAAATGTCCTCTGTTGTCAGGGCTGAGTCAGCAGGTGCTTTTGATAAAACCATCGTTTCTGCTCAGAAAAAACAGGAGGGCCAGCCAAACACTTAACAAAAAAAGTTCCTCGCTCTCCAGCTCAGCGGCAGAGAGGGCTGAATGATGGTGTAAACAGAGATGGAAGTTTTTTCCTTCCTAGAAATACAGGACACCAAAATATAAGCACTAACTTAATTCTGCACTAAACTGAATTTCTTCTACATCTGCCACTTGCAGTGATGCCTTGTTAAAAACAGATCCACATATTTTCTTAAAACTGAAAAGAAACGCTGTTTTTATGTTGTTTGCAATTGTTTGTTGTCCTCATTTCTAATGCAAAAATCAAACCAAAAAATGACATTTTAAAATGTTTTTATTTTCTTCTGTTTTTTTTCCTAATTCTGACTTCATCCCACCCCTCCATTTTCTCTGCAATAATATGAGAGAAGAGTAGAGAAGAGGTAGAAGGTGTAATGAAACATTAAAACGAAAACATTACAAAGCTAATAGAAAAGCTGCATTTTCTTAATTCTTGATTGGTTTTTTTTAATACAAAGAAAGGTAAAAAAGTTGCATTCACAAAGCTACACTGAAATGTATAATGAAAAATATTCTGCTAGCTCACATTTTCATGAATTTCTTAGTTCATATTGCCCTCTTCTCAACAATAATATAACTAATCAACCACTTAACAGGCTTAGCCTGTAGCAGAAATTCTCCTTAATCTCCTGTCATTAGAGAGTAAAGCTCTAGAACCCATCCCTATTATTGCAATAAATGTTAAGCATGGCTTAAAATATTACAAGAGGGAGAACAATAAGAATGAGCATGGGTAGTTACAGCTAATTAACGTGCATTCGTAAAAGGAAATTCTTACTCCCGCTACGGCCTCAAAAAACAAAGAGCAGTTGGGTTATTTATTGACCCTGCCCAATCGCCAGCCTCCTGGCAAAGCGAGATCCGTCTCCAGACCCTGCTGTCTTGTTGCACGCTGAGTTCAGTTAAGGGAAGTAGAAGGGGCAGGGGAAAAAGTAAAAACAGAGATAATCAGTTTCACTTCATATAACGCTTTCTGGAAATACTGCATGAATTTTAAAAGGAAAAAAATGAAATTAAATTATCCTGTAAATTATTTAAAAAGATGTTGGACTTCTTGGGTGTTCGTTATTGTTGGGTTTTTTAAGCCCTGACTTGTCAACACCTCAAAATATTTATTTGCAGTGAAATCTTCCGGCACAATCCATAAAAATAAGCATAGATAACTACAACTGTTCATTCTTGGACAAAGTCAGAAATGCTCATACAGGAGGGCTCAAGGTAAGTAGCAGAAGAATTGAGCTGCACAGAGAAACACCCCAATGACCCCATGACAGATCAACAGAGGCTAACACCTCAGGGTCATGATCAGCCTCTGAGTATGCTCAGAGAAAAAAAAAAAATAGCTATTTTAACTGAAGACAGTTTTGCAACCTGTTCACAGCTGAGGGCTTTCATTTCACACTCCTTCCACTGATCACGCTTGTCATAAGACATTGTCTAATTCAGAGCACGCTATGCCATCAGTTTCTAAACCAAATATTCCATTAAATTTGATGCCAATCATATGATGAATAAAAAAAAAAAATCTGGAAAACTATTTTTGGGCAAGGCAAAAGCTTTGGGGCCGAGAAGCACAATTAGACACTACTGCAGGCAGTTTGGGGACTGTTTGATGGATGACGTATTTTTCAAGTTATTAATCCTTGAGAACTTGCATTTCACAACTCTGTTCAAGCAGAAGTAAGTCTTCCCAGCTTGCAAGGATACGTTCACCAAGTCAGACACTGTACAGCAGGAGCCCAGGGGTTGACGTTGTGCTGTGGCTGTGAGGTCATTGCCAAACACAATCTACTTCTCCAGAACACGCTGATGAGTGATAATTTTACTAATAAATTCATTATTCTGCTTCTTCCCCATTAGCCCTCTTGCTACTCTTTTGGGTTTCCAAGCAGAGAGCAGGAGATCAGCCTACATCAAAACCTGTCAGCCATGTGAGAGTGCAAGAAACCTGCTTTTCCCTCTTCCCCTACGGGAAATGGCTTCCCCAATGTAGTCAAGAAACACAAAATTAAGGAGGAATGTAGCTTAAGGCAGAGCCCACAACTATGGGAAAGTGAATCCCCATAAGCTGGCAAGACAGCTGTGGAGCAGAAAGTCTTTTCATGAGGAGGTTTCACCCATGTGGGGTCAAAACATATCCAAAATTGTCTTCTGACACTTACCTAGGCACTGGTTGTCTACAAGGAGATCATCTGTTTCAGTCCAGTCCAGTGCTTCTCCAAAGCTATCGATGCAAAAGGATTTCTTAGTGTCAGGATCTTGCTGGGAAGGTCTATATTGGCCACTTTCATCACACTGCAGACCCTGCTCATTGTTTTGACAGTATGTGATGCCTATTACAAGTCAAAAAGGAAAAAAAAGGTATTTTGATAATGCTGTCACAGTTTTTCACAGAATGATTCTGGTTGGAAGGGAATTTCGGAGGTCATCTTGTCCTATCCCCCTGCCCAAGCAGGGCCACCTAGAGCTGGTTACCCAGGACCATGTCCAGATGGCTTTTGAGCATCTCCAATGTTGGGGATGCCACAATCTCCCTGAACAACCTGTGTCAGTGTTTAGCCACCCTCACAGTAAAGAAGTGTTTCCTGATGTTCAGAGGGAACCTCCTGTGTTTTGGTTTGCGCCCATTGCCTCTGGTCCTGTCAGTGCAGTAGGACAGTGTTCCAACACTGGTGGACAAAAGTACTTTAAGTACAACGGAAACTTTACTGAAAGTTAATTTATAATTTTCATTGTGTTTCATGCTCTGAAACATGGTAGTCTCACTGCTTTGTTGCTACTGCAATTCATAATCCAAATATTTTCAGGATTCTCTGCCATCAATCAGATATCTTTTATACTAAGCACTGGGTAGCAAAGTAGTACAGAGAAGGAACTGTATTTTCCTACAGGTTTGTTTAGTGCCTACAGCAATGGATACATGAAAAGTTACGAACAATGGCACAAGAGACATCACATCAATTTGTTATTTGCTGCTCCCCCATTTTTTTTTTTACATTGTACTTTTCAGAAGGGAAAAAAAAGGTCTTCACACCATTTTTAAAGAATGAAGAAGTTTTATTTATTGATTAGCTGGTCACTCCCTGGTGACTGGTCAACTACCTGGTCACTCCCTGGTGACAAGTGATAGGACAAGAGGAAACAGGTTCAAGTTATGTCAGGGCAGGTTTAGATTGAATATCAGGAAACATTTTTTCACTGAAAGGGTTATTAAACATTGGAATAGGCTGCCCAGGGAGGTGGTGGATTCACCATCCCTGGAGGTGTTTAAGAAGAGGGTAGATGAGGTGCTTAGGGACATGGTTTAGAAGTGGTTTTTGTCAGGGCAGGTTAATGGTTGGACTTGATGATCTTAAAGATCCCTTCCAACCTCAGCGATTCTATGATTCTATGACACCTAACATTTTTAATGATTTAAAATCTTTAGAAACCAAGTATCTGGGCTCCACAGAGAAAGAAATCTGGAAATTTTACCAACATCGAAGGCAGCGGCAGAGAACCCCAGGTGAACTAAGCCTGACAGGGTAACAACCTTCGTGCCCTCCTTCTGAGCTGCTACTTAAGCAAGTGAGGCTTTGTACAAAGAAACCACCAGGGTTTAGTCTGACACTTCAAAATATGATGTCATCAGCATTCTTTTAATTCAATGCACTGAAAGTTTAGGAAATGCTTTTCATGCCTCTCAGCCATCCTTGCCACAGAGGCGCAACCTCTGGGAGGAAAACAAGGTAAGCAGCAGAGAGGAGAATGCTTCAGTCCTCCATTTCTCCTGCACTGTGTTCATCAGGCAATGCTTTCCTTTTTTCTATCTGGTAGTTAATTCAGCAAACTCTTCAGACTTTGTAAGAAGACAGCAGGGAAAGAGATAAAAAAAGAAGAAAGCTAACTTTGGAAAGGGCTGTCACTGAGCCTCAACACACAGGTGATGTGGGAACCAGGCAGGGAGCAGGTTTAGTTGCAGGCATTTATGGTAAAGAAAACTGCAAGTACAGTAAAAAAAACTTAAGGAGCAAACTTGTAAGAACAGGGGTCCCATATCTACACAGGGAGCACGTACAGAAATGAAGAATGATATCTCAGTCCAACATCTTCTTTAGGCAAAAGCTAATTGATGTCAGGGTGCATTACAATAAACATGTTGGGTTTTTTATTCCACTTAAGAAAATAAAGAGGTTGAAACAGAATAAAGCAGTCCCTATACTCACCAGTACTTCCAAGAAACTCATTCTCACTACTCACTTCTGTTTTTACCCAGGAGCTAACTCCATGGACAAAACTGAATTTGGCCTTACATGATTTTCTTTATGGAACTGCATCCAAAAATAAGTCATTTAAGATGAATACACAAACTTCAGTGAAGATATTGATAGGTGCTTTGTGAGAAGTATTTTTATTTCCAGGGGAGAGGGCTGCACAAAGACAAGACTGCTTTAGTGTTCATGAAAATGCTAGTAAATGAACTATGTACGATGTTTCTCACTGACACTGGACACCCAGGTATCATTTCTGAGGACAACGAACACATCTTAAGGAACCACAATGTCCTGGATGAGACTGACCACTCATTTCTTATGCCTTTTTGGTCAAAACACCAGACAGATTTTTCTGTCTTTGAAAAACATCTTTGAATGTATGCAGAAGCGATTATGTCCATCCAAAAAATCCCAGAGGGAGGAATTTTTTTTTTTNAAAAAAAAAAAAAAAAAGAATATTCCATAGCGGTTTGAAGCCAGAATACAAAGGATAAGGGAAGAAATGAGTTCAACTTACAGTGATCAGCGCTGAAAGCCCCATAGGAGTTGGTAGTTTTGCCCACAGGACACTTGATACAGGAGGAACGTCCTGTCTGATACTGATAGTAGCCAAGAGGGCAGGGAATGCATTCATCGTTCTGGAAATGACTGCCTGGAGGACAAACAACTGCAAAGAGAACAACCACCTTATTACTTTTTTGGAATCCAACCAATTCAGGCATTTGCACACATATGTGTGGGGGTTTATATATACCATGCTGGTAGACTTGCCATAGGCTTCAAGCTCTTAATATATGTATTTCTAAGTGTTATAACACAAGTAAACACTCCTTAAACATTCATTAAACTCATGAATGACTGCAATATAAACCATGGGATTTTTTTCTCAGATCCCCCTAAAAATGTTCTTGAATTAGTGCACTTGGCTCTTTGAAATGCCAAGTCCAGGCCAGATTTCCATTTGTCAAATCCATCTGTAATCAGATAATGCACTTTGTGGGTAGGTTGTGAAAGAAAACAAAGGAAAACACAGGCTACAAACAGAGTAACTTCTACAACCACTGCAGACAGAAACAGGAAGATTCGTAGGAGCAGAAACTCCAAAAACATCATCCAGAAACACATCATATGGTAACACTTTCAGAATTCCTGGTAATGAAATTTTTGGTAAGCGCTTCCAACTTAAACAGTAACGGCTGTATTAAAAGTCACTAATTGCACACATGACAACCCAAAAACAAAACAAAAAGATATTCTTAGTCTGTATACTTATCACTTTCAGAACAAATGAGGAGTAATATTTCCAGCTGACCTGTTGCACGTTATAAAGAAAACTCTTGGTCTTCTGGGAGGTCATGAGATACTGTCTTTCCCTCCAGATCATGAGAATGGACATTACAGCAGAAGAGGCGCAGACACATTTGCAGGACAATACCTCTACTTGTTATTTCACAGCTGCTTTCCAGATGTAGATTTCCTTCAAAACACTATCAAATGTATATTTTGGGACTCTGACAAGGTGCAAAACTTCATTTCTGTTCTTGCCCTACGTCTTGACAGCAGTTTCAGCTTATATGGGAGAGAAACAGTAATGGAAAATTGGCCATCTCCACTACAACCCATATGATGAATTGCTGTTTTGGCCAACACACCAGAATATAAATTAATTTAACTTACAGGAGAATTTAAATCAGAATAGACTAAAAAGACAGCTAGTATGAAAATGATACTGCCTTCCTTCATCTCCTTTAATTGGCCCAATGGGAAAGCCTAGGATGAGACAACTGTGAGACTGAAACTTTCCTCTCAAGTACATATATCAAGGCTCTAATTATAACACATATCTAAAATCAATTACAGAACCAAAAAATCCTGGAACAGATAGATTTCTCCTTTCTCGTGTATATTATTTAATACACAAGAGTGTCTGATACGTTTTAAAGACATTTTCCAGCACATGCAAAAAGGATCATATTTGTTGCAAATGAGCAACAGTAGAAATTAAAATTAAATTAGTAATCCATGCCTGAATTGAAGACAAAATGCAAAGGATGAGGGAGACTAATTAAGCAATTAAAGTTTAAAAAGGAATAAATTAAGCTTTTCAAAGCGTCCTTCTTTCTTTGCAGTTATAGTCATGATGTGAAAGTAACATCTGTGTCTCCAGCCACATTTTAAGCAAGTAAAATTGCCTTTTCAAAAGGGCACAAAGAACAGCAAAAAATACTGGTGCAGAGAGTTATGTTTTCTAGACTCCACAACTCTCAAAGGCACATAGCATTTCAGCTACAGGTTACACTCGACACAGAGGTTAAATTTGATTTGAGAAGTCAGACAAACCATCACACTGTACTTCTTTCAAACTTTAACATTCATATGTTTTAACAATGTGAGAGACTAGAGAACAGCCTTGAGCCAAAATCTCAGAGCAAAGCATTAGCACTGGGCCCAAAATGTGTACCCCTAGAATAGGAAAAAATAAATAAAATTTCAAAATTAAATTAAATTTTCTTGTACATGATATTTTTAACTTGCCTCACTTCTATCCAGACTTGGGCTTCTGTGTACCAGGGGAAACAACATGCTGAGCAGAAATTTCCAGGATAAAGAACAACTCACTGGGGAAACACAAATCAGCTCTGTGCAGGGGTATCTCTCCTCCCAGTAGCCTCATTTTACTTAAGACCAGCTCTCACTTTGTTAAGAATGCTTAAAAACTGTCACAAGTGATCATTACACCCAACACTTGCACTGCTCTTTTCTGCCTCCAGGGATACTGGAAAACTTTGGGATATCAGATTCTTGATCCAGATTATTCCAAATGAAGCCTTGAGCTGCCAGCTCAGCTCTAAATCTAGCCCATTATTTGATTTGGGCTATGCTCTGCTCAAAGCAATTCTGATAGAATCACCAAGATTTCTAAATAATAAAAGGAACTAGCATAAAAATATGTAATAAAACAAAGTTAGCTCACAAAAACGCCTCAGGCTTTCTCCTGACATAAATGGAGAGAGAAGGGTTGAGTTCATAGAGCTGCCTCCTGGACAGTTTCCAACTCTCTTCTTTTGACTCACACCTTAGCAAAGAACATGTCTTTTGTCCCTTTAAAATGTAGCTGAAATAAAAGTGTTACCTCACACTCTTAAGGAATTATAATCATAAATACCTGCAAAGTAACTCAGCGTACGAGTGAAACAATGAAAAAAAGCCAAGTAAGAAAAACTATCACATGATAAATGTTACCCATTTTACAGGCAGAAAAACATAAAACAAAGCCACAATAGATGCAAACCTAAAGAAAGAGGTGACTGTAAGGAAAATATGATGAAAAGGCGGGTTCATGCAAGCTGTCCTAAATGAAAATGTTACATTTATTGGGAACAACGGAAAGCTGCTGCTACTAAGAGCTGTTGATACTTCCTGAAGCAAGGGGAAATGTCATTTACAGTGAAATAAAACAAAACAAAATGATAAGATCAGCATCATCTGAAAAGACAATTTCTATTTCAACAACAAGGTGGAACAGGAAAAGGAGGAGAATACAGAATCTCTGTCACCCTCACACAACTTTGATTTCTGTAATCATAGACAATAAATTCTTACTACTAGCCCCTATTATTAGTAGAGAAACAGACTCAGAAGGATAAATGACCAGAAGGTACCCATTAGGAAAAATAAAACTATATATATAACTATTTGAGAGGAATCAGAAACTGAATTCCTAAATCCCCTATTCATAATAAAATACACAGTCCTGCTCCATAAACAAATGTCGAGCAGCATATCTACCATGACATCTGAGAACACAAAATCTCTGCCAAAAGCTGGAGCAGAAACTGTCTCCCTTCCACATTTCTTTGACAAGTATTTTACTGAGTAAATTTTTCTACAGCTAGCTGGTTCAAATATGGACGAACTAACTTACAAGGCAAATTAATTCACTGCTTCCTAGAGGCTTTTATCCCTGGCAGGAAATATTTGGCAGAAAGATCCAATTCTTTCCAAGTTCTGCTTTAAGTGATGGACTCTACTTAATAAATAATGATACCTTTAATCAGTACAAGAGTACATCTTATTAAGTAGCTGCAAGTTGTTACAGACTCCGCATACTTGGTAGGAATTAATCTTTTTTTCTGCATGGTGTATTTAAGTAACCGAAATCTGAAGTGTTTCAGACTGTGGAGGTGAACTGAAACTGCAGTCAATTTACCCTTAAAGGTCCAAGCTGGAAATCGCAGCAGTCCAGAACTGATTTGTCACTTCATTACTTTGAAGCCCTTGCCCAGGCATTAGGAAGCTCCCATAACTTAGGGAGAACTACCATACCAAGCAGGGAGCAAAGTTGTTTTCATGTAGTTTGGTTTGTTCTTAGCATCTCTAACTTAAGCTGCATAGTGTTGAAGTTTTCCAATCTGAAAATATTACTCATTTTGGACAACCTCTTCAATACCTTATACTGTTGATTTTTATACCTAGAAGTGATACATCCCTCCTCTGTTCCCAAAGAAAAGCTAGGCATAATGAATACATCCCAAACTGACATAAGACACAGTATCATAGAATCATAGAACAGTTTGGGTTGGAAAGGACCTTTAAAGGTCATCTAGTCCAACCCCCTTGCAATGAGCAGGGAAATCTTCATCTAGATCAGGTTGCTCAGAGCCTCATCCAACCTGGCCTTGAACGTTTCCAGGGATGGGGCATCTACCACCTCTCTGGGAAACCTGGTGCTATGTTTCACCACCTTCATTGTAAAAAATTTCTTCCTTACATCTAGTGTAAATCTACCCTCTTTTAGTTTAAATCCATAAGCCTTTGTCCTGTCACAACAGTCCCTGACAAAAAGAACCACTGAGCCAACAAGAACGATCAGGGTTGCACTGTAGGAGGGTTGATGTTGACAGAAACAAGAGCAGGGCTGTTAAGGCAGAGGCTCTTTGGCAGCATGACCTGGTACACAAGAGTGCTAGGTACAGCCACGAGGATCCATCAAAAAGATAGGTTTGGCAGTCCTAAGCAGGATGTTTGCAGAAAGGCAGCCCGTTCCAGGGAAGCAGGCTAAACAGAATGAAAGAAGGGAAGCAGAGGGCAGAAGTGCAATCAGGTCTGAGTGTTGGCCAACACGAAGAAAGCTTCCATCTCAGCTGGCTGGACCTGGCCCAGGAATTCACAGTCATAGAATGGTTTGGGCTGGAAGCCAAATACAGCCTGGTCTTGGACACTTCCAGGGAAGGGGTGTCCAGAACTTCTCTGAGCTACCTGTTCCAGTGTCTCACCACCCTCACAGTAAAGAATTTCTTCCTAGTATCTAATCTAAATCCCCCCTCTTTCAGTTTAGAACCGTCACCCCTCACCCTACCGCTCCATTCCCTGGCAGAATCCCTCTCCACCAGGCCCCCTTTAGGTACAGGAAGGATGCTATGAGGTCACCTGGGGCCTTCTCTTCTCCAGCCTGAACAACCCCAACTCTCAGCCTGTCTTCATACTCTCAGAACTTTTGCCATTTCTGCGTCTGGGGTAATTTATTATCATTTGAAGCACTGGCTACATTATCTTTGTGAAATCTTCTTTTAAGGATGATGTACATTACAGAAAGACCTTCTAACATCAGACAGATCTAAAAAATCCCAGAAAATGCTTGCAAAACCTTCTATACTATGTCAGTGCCATGATGCTTATTTCCAAATAATTGTTTCAATGCAAGGACTGAACAGTAAGCAAAGCACTAATCCCCATCTCTCCTCAGATTTATAATTCACGTTGGTGCTTCACGCCTTTCAACATATGAACCATAAACGCAAGTTTACTGATGATTCTCTAACTTTAGCTTTATACTGATTGCTAACAGCATCAAAGAAGGGAAAGATAAACTGAGACGTACCGCATCCTTGTGAATTTGGGACTGCTTTCCCAGGAGACGAAGCTCTTCGAAACCCACTTCTACATCCTAGCTGCACACTCGGAGACAGATCAAACTCTTCATCCCGGGAAAAATCAATGAAAGAATCTGCTAGGAATTGTTTGGAGTCCAAATGCAGCAGAAAATCACCATCTTCAATCTCTTTTATAAATGCTCCAATGAGCTTTTCTCCAACAATTGCATTTTCTAAAGGGAGAAAAAAACACAATGAAATAGTATAAAAAGATTTCCATTATAGTAATGGATAATCACACAGAAACTTATAAACTTTAAGTTAAAACCATACAGAAATACAGGCAAGTTAGCAAACAGCAGATAAGAATAAATATGTTCAGTGTCCTACCACACATTAAAGTCCTAATCTCAGTATATGTAGAGGTGATAAAGAAACAGCAAGAATGCTCCAACAAAAAAAAATGTCATATTCAAGAACTAAAGCATAAGACAACAGAATATTCTGGGTTACAAAAATTCAGCAGATGAAAAACAGGATTATCTGACATTCAGATTAAATTTTTTCTTTTTTTTTTTTTTTTTCTCCAGTGGATGTAATTTGCTTCTTTTTCAGCATTTTCTTTGTTTGTTTTTGAAGGCCAGCACCTGTAACAATATGATAATCACCTTCCGTCACACTACCGATATTCAACATATCCACCCATGCAAGAGACACACTCTTCACAACTGCTGAAGCTGGTGTTTAAAGCTGGAAAACGGTGAGTCCCTTTTCTGCTCTCTGTATTCTTACTTGCCCAGACAGCTCCCCTTCTGATGACCTGTACAAGGACAATTTTCAGTGCTCATCCAAGAGCAAATTCCCCATTTTGGCTGGACCAGAAATACTACAAGAACAGTGTATTCCCAGTGGATTTTGTTTGCTATCACTTTCTGTTTATCCCTGCTGCCTTTATGGCATTGAATTAAAGGTTGATGTGGTTTGCTGGTCCAAATTTGCAAGAGAAGGGTCTCCGGTAGCTACAGGTGAAGTAGCAAACAGGAAGTCCTGCACACTATATACTTCAAGTTTTGTGACTACACTACTGACCTTGGACGTTGAATTTTCAGAGGGAGGATGTTATATACATAAAGACAGCGTGAGGAATGTTACAACTCACATGCTGTACAAAGATTAATATTTGTGACTGACGTGTCCAAGGCAAATAGTGGAGGGTACCAACTGCTTTCTCACTTGGCAAGTTCCCTGACTTTGCGCTGTAGCCCACGGGCAGCTTTTAAGTTGTGGGAGGAGAGAAGTTCACAGCCAGGTGCGAGGCTCCTGTGACGCAGCGCAGCCCTCCGTCCCCTCCTGAACTGACCACAGACGTACGATGCTTTTCCTGCGAGATCATCCTAGACCTTTAACACCAAAAGCTTAGGTGCCCTTTCGCTGAACATTAGTCTGTAACCGATTGCTGTGGTGCACATGTTGTTTCCCCCTTTGCAGAGGAGGGACACAAGGTTTTGACACTTAAGGGCTAAAGTGAACAGATGTCACATTAAAGCCGACAGCTTTGTCCTCGTATTCTCAGTGCTCTGTTTCCTCCAGCTTTCAGCAACCTATCCTTCTGCTGCTCTGACACATAATATAATCAACAAAAGAGCACTTAGTTTTGTTCAGTTCCAGGCCAAAATGATACTTAGGTCACGAGTAAGTAATTGGAGATCACCACATAACCAACACTTTGCAAATGTTTTGCCAGAACTTGTCTCATAATTGAAAGCAGGAATAAGCAGATTAGCCTTTTATTCAAGCAAATATCCTTCCAAATCATCTAGCGACTAGCTGTAGCAGAATTAAAAATAACACTAAAATGACAGCTGGAGGGAATTCCCATGTAGTAAAGAAGCAAACAATCAAACCAGTAAGAACCTAACCGGGTCTCTTGAATTTCCTTTAGTCTGAAATATTTTCCTGTGTTGAAAAGTTCTTAACACTATCACTAAATATGATCCTCCTATGACCACACTCTGTATCCATGCATATATAATATCCTTTGCATTCAGAGTGCATAAACAAGTGTTTAACTGTAGTATACACGTTCATGCATTGCAAATAGGCAGGTACACCCTGGAATGTCTCAACAGAGAATAATTCAGTGCCTGACAGATATGCTAACCACAGACCCACTGGTAAGACCTTACATGAGCTGCCTTGGCCCAGCCCTTCCAGCACAGCTGGCCAGCTTGGGGCCACACTTCCCTGCTGATGTGGGACCTTGTTTCTGTCCCAAGATGAGCTTCCCAAGACCTCCAGCATACTCTAAAGCATGACAGATACAATAGCACTGCCCTGGTTTTGCTCCCGTTTTGCTGCACAATTTTGGAAATTTAAGCTACTACACAGTTTATACCTTGTTAGATATACTGGAAGTTCTTACTAAGGAATTCTCCAAGTATACCTTTAGGGACTTGGACTTCTGGGGGACAATACAATTTTTCACATACAAAAATATCCTGCAAATAGTTGTATCTTGTGTAGTGCAGTGGGAAAAAGTCTGATTCAGGGTTTGCTCCTGTTGAATGAAACTCTAATTTCGACATGAAAGTGATCCTACTGTTACCGAGAGTTATATTGACCAATGAGAAAGTGAAAGAAAAGAGAAATCAAAAAAGTAAATTATTCTTGGGGGGGGGTTTCCCCTTAAGGAAAATACACAGCACAGACAGAGCTTAAATTATCAGTTGTATAGGGCAGGGATTGACTTCCTCCAGTTTCACTGATGGGAACTGTTTACTGTATGTTTTTCCACCAAAGCTCATTTTTATAATCGTTAGTATTTTTGCCTGTTGAATAGAAAAGAGAGAAGTTGCTGCAAGTGTTCCTCAATATTTTAGGGCTGAGGCCTAAGCTACAACGCCCAATGGCATAAGATCCTTCAGGAAGGGATTTGCACAGCCTCAGAATTCAGTATATGAAATATCTGCAAGAAAAAAAAAAAGTAATGAAGTATTCATGAGTGATTTAGATTTGAGGCTCTCCATTGGGAACATATGCACTCTGTGCTTCTGTTTATTAATTCTTTTCTCAGCTACTACACAAGAGGAAAAAAAGCCGAAAAGGCAGCAAGACTTCTCATTTACCTGTAAAGAAGCTAAGAGAAGTACAAAGCTATTTTAGTAATGTAGATTTTCAAATCAGAGACCCAATTTGCTCACTCTGTGTAAATACACCAGCAAACACCTCAAACAGAAAGACCCAAAGCTTCTCCAGAAGGCAATGGAAGTTGATGGTGCCAAGAGCATACAGAAAGCAGGTTCTGCTCTGCCTCTTATGAAACCATATGGCCATTCCCAGAAAAGCAATTTTAGTACTACAGGGAAATTATGGTGTGGTGAGGGTCAAAAAGGTAACGCTCTCAAAGCAGAACACTTTCAAAAGTTTAATACAAAACCAAACACACTTATACTTTGATTCACCTCCTGCAAACTGCTTGAATATTCATGAATATGGAGTAACGGATATAAATATAAAAAGGCTGTAAAGCCAGAAACCACATGACCACTGCAGTTACTGTTTGCAACCTGAAAGCTTTTGGATTTGGTTCTGATCAGGTAAAAACTGCTGTAGGGCACACGTCTTCAAGTCCCAAAGTTAGAGGGAAGGACACGTGCAGGCAGAATTATATATATTTAGTGCTGGCAACACAATTGCAAAGCAGTAAAACTGAAGAAAAGGTGGCACACAGGGCATTTGAACTTGGGATATGTCTTTTACATCTTTTATTTTAAAGGGAAATCCTGGCTGCTTTGAAAGAAGTTCCTTACACCATCCGTAACCTGCTTGGAAACCACAGGAAAGATCTGCCAGTCAGTGGTCTCTGCAAAATTACTCTAGGATGTCTGCGGTAAGGATTATTCTTTAGTGTCAAAGGTAATATAATAAATAGAAAAAGGGGAAAACGAAAGGAAGGGGGAAAAATCTTGGAAGAAACTAGTTATATTTTTGGCAATGTGTGAATTCTGTTTCTGAGTCCAACCAAGTAAGGAACACAATCTTTTCCACCATTGAGGACCTGTCCAATGGAAATTAACATCTGGGACAGTTCAGCTCATGCCCAATAAAGTAATTTTTAATCTCAGTTAAGGAAGCTGGGAGAGGCAGTCCTATCTGAGAGAAACATTCAATAATAGGTCCCTTCCACTGTGCAGTCCTGGCCTGAAAATAGAAATATATCAACACCACAAGCTCAAAAACACAGGTCCAGCATTATAAAGACATTTTCAGTATTTATAATACCTTGCTAGTGCTTTCTAAGAGCAGACACGGGGAAGCAAAAACAATTAAAAACAAAGCAGGTTTAATTCACAGAAATACCAGAATTAAAAAAAAAAAAAATTACCAATATCATGTAAGTCAGGGAGAGAAGTTGCCGGGATATTTTCCAGCTGAGTCCTCCACGTGACGTTCACTCCAAGGCGGTCCACGCCCAGGCATTCAACATAGACAGTGGAATCATCACAGACAGAAAGCGAGCCGGTATTTCCAAATGCATTTACCTCGAATTCAAAATTAAATGAAACCACGGTTAGTTAACCTGAGAACCTTCTAGTCCTTGCCTTTCCCTACTCCACTGCACTGTGCTATGCTCAAGGTAACATTTTCAAAAGGGCCTGTAAAAACAGAAGTAGAAGTAGGAAAAGATCATTTTAGCAGGTCATTTACTCACTGTTATAATAGTCAAATGGTTCTATTCCATCAAAATACACTTTTAATAAGTATTGGGCTGATGTGATTTGACTTCTACGGCTACAGTTAAGCTGATGTGCTGATGTGGGGTCAGTGAGACTAAACATCATATTTCCCAGCCATCCATATGAAGGTGCTCCCAACTGTAACAGATTTCATGGCATTTTCTGCTCTTCCACCTCTCTTCAACTGTCAAAGTACTACTTTTTGTGTCACCTTCTTTTTTTTCAAATGCAAAAAAAACCCAGAATAAAAAACACCACCAGACAAAAAAGATCACCAACAACAGAGAAAAAGAAGTTGAAATTACCTGGAGATGACATAAACCACGAGCCTTCAGCTCATCTAAAATAAATATCTGGAATGCCTGGAATAATCCAGAGTAATCAGAACTACAAGTCTTCTCAGGAGGCAGTAGTAGTTGAAAGTGTGTTTGAGCTTGGACTGTTTGAAATAATTGGAGCTCTAAAAAGTAAGTAGAAAGGGCATTTAGTAGACTCATTATTTAATGCAGAAACTGACTTTCAAAGTTACTTTGAGAAAAGACAACATTGATTTGGCACTTCGATCTTGCATCCATAACATCTCCCCTCTTCTAGGTGGAAGCAGTAGTGCTGTTAGTAGTTAAAAATAAGCAGCAAGAGGCATATGTGATAAATAAATATGTTGTACATTAGGGAAAAAGCCAGGTGATGTAGTTATATAATAATAAAGATATATTTTACACTGGAGCACTAACTCATAGAAGGATAAGGAACAATCTGAATCATTAATGACTTTTTGTAAGACTTGGCAGATATGAATTTCCAGAGAACTAGATGAAAGCTGACATTGTGCCAACACTTAAAAAGGAAACAAGAAGACAGGAATTATTGATCTGTCAACCTCTGCTTCTCTCAGACACAATCATGAAAGGACTTCTATTAAAAAAGGAATTAAATGATTAAAGCAATTAATAATAATTCAAATGGGCTTTCAGAAACCTAGCTTGTCAAATTAACTGGGAATCAAGTCTTAGGAGACAATAAATTTGATGGCATAATAATGGTGTTAACGTGGACAAGGGCATTCCAATTTTTTGATAGCAAATCAAAGTGATGCAAATCACACAAACTGATGAGAATCCCATGAGCTCATCAGTCACAAAATGAAAATCAATTTATCCAGTTTTTGGCCAGAAAAAAAAGGTGCAAATTTCTTGACTCCACTAGAGTTATGCTGAGCCCAGACTTCACAGCGGGTTTGCCATCTCAGATTCAGCACAGCGGTCATGCTGTCATGCCACCTCCCAGTGGAGCTAGCTGTTATCCCACCAGCTTGGAGAAGTGGCAGAGCTCTCCTTCATTTACCTCTCCTACAGACCCTTGCTAAACCAGGTACAAGTATCACTGCTGGTGCACAATTCCCTGCCCCTCACCCCCAAAATGAGCATGGGAAGGCCTGGAGAGCATCCAAGAAGAATGGTCAGAGGGACTGGAGAACATAAAAGCCTCCTCCTTCCTGCAAGGCACAAAGACTTCTATCTGTTTAGTTTATCAGAGCCGACTTAACCACAATCTCTAAGTGTATGCATAGGGAAGAAGAAATAAGATTTTTAAGAGTGTGGGTAATTATCCCACACCCTTGTGTGGTGAATTCTCCATTATCATGACGTTTATTCAATCACCTTCAGATGTGTTGGGATTTTTTCTTGCTCCTTAAAAACCATGCTCTATTTCCAACAGAAATTACTGTGGGAAGTCCTGAGCTCACATTAAATGGCAGTTTGAATTCAGATTCCCGCGCACTCCTCTCTGTCCTTATAAACAGTTATTCAACCGCCATTAGGCAACCAGGAAAGTTGCGCTATAACATGCTACAAAAACCTAGAAAACACGATTGCAGACAGACAAAAGTCTCAGTCTGAAATTTAAAGTTTAAGATAACTTCCATTTGGAATAGAAGACCTGGGGTGCAACCGGAAATGTCACAATAAAGAGTTTTTCAGGACGGTTTAACTCATTCTGTAGATGAAGAATAGGTGCAAACTTGGCATAAAGATCTGCTTTTCTCACAGTTCAGCACTGCCACAAACTGACATTTTGATCAGAATGTATCTCTGTTCGAAATAATTTAAAAGGCCAACATTAATATCCAATTACATGAGTTCCGAATAGAAAACTGATTCTTTCAAGATTTAAAGTGCCATTTTTTTCTTCAAAGAAAAATGGTTTGAAAACTACCTCAAGTCAGCGTACAAAGATAGCAATAATCCTAAAAAACAGACTGCTGCAAAAAGATGCAGAAGCAACAGTGACTTGATTATGCAAATAAACAGTTACATTCTGCCAAATTCAAACATCTGGCGCTCATCTGGTCCTCCAGGACTAAGTGGTTCCATCAGAATGACTTCATGGTGCCAGCATCTTTTAACTTGCAAAGAAAAATCTGCATATAGATTGAATAACTATTTATAGCTGTATTATTACAGAAAAGTGGGACTGTTTCTACCATAGGAGCCAGCCAAGAGACAGAGATGAAGATGGCAGAAGACAGGGCTAATCTACTGCACTTTAATTTAGCAACTCCCATAGAACTGTTGTGTCCTATTATTGTCATTCACACAGTAGCTTCATGATGAAAGAGCATTTTTTGCACATCTATTTACATTGCTCTGTGCCCTTCCCACCCCGGGGCAGTTCAGACATACTCTGGCAGGCCTGGTAGAGCGGGGCAGCCGAGACCCATCGACGCTGTTGCACATCACACTGAAACAACGTGCTGGATGAGGAACTGTGGAAGCCCTGGCGACACACCAACCAGCACTGCTGAACGCTTGAAGCTTGCTCAGAGATGTTTTCGCAAAATACAGCTCCGTTGAGAACAGCTGAGGCACCGAACGGCAGAGCACACTGCGGACCTTTAGGCACATGAGAAAGGGGATATATTAGTGGCATGCTATGAAGCACTTATTGTAAAATTCCTCATAACCCTCATACCAACAGAGAAAACCTAGACAGGGCACTGTGCGTGTCCCACTCATCTCAACTTGGATCTGGTTTGATGTCAGCATGGTTCGGTTTATTAAAGTTGATAAAAATACACATATTGACTTTGACGGGTAATGCATTGGGTCCAGAAAGCTACGTGCATGGTTTATAAGAACAGATAAATTTAAAACTGTCATGAATAAATTCAAGTAGGAAATGAGAAGGAGGTTTCTAACCATCAGCAGAACAAATCTTTACAAAAGATAGCCACTGGAAATAGGCAGGGTTAAAAAAAAATAACATCACAGTTCCCTTTAGAGTGGAATTTGAAAACTTTAAGATCAGGAGCTCATGACTATGGTGTCTTCAACAGCACCAGGATGCTTCTTGCAATCCAGCAGGTCCTTAACTGTAGTATACATCTTTGGAGTTGGAGCACAAAGTTTGCCCTGTCAACTCACTTGGCATCCATACAGTCATTTGTAAGGAAGGAACCTCTTTCCCTTCAGGGTGGCAGAGCCCTAGCACAGGCTGCCCAGGGAGGTGGTGGAGTCTCCGTCTCTGGAGACATTCAAAACCCGCCTGGACGCGTTCCTGTGTAACCTGCTCTAAGGTGGCCCTGCTCTGTCAGAGGGGTTGGACTAGATGATCTCCAGAGGGCCCTTCCAATCCTAAGATTGTGTGATTCTGTGATTTGAACCCTAGCCCACTGTAACAGACTTTTATAGCTGACGAAGTCAAATGATAATTAATTTCTACTAATCAGTACAAACCAACTGCTTCACTCAATATTAGCCAAATCCCAACCTAATTACTGAATATATCTAGTTATAATTAAACACTCCCGAGTTCTAGAGATGCAAACCATAGAAAGAAAAAACAACCTCCTCACTTACAAATAAATATAAAGAAAAAGCTGCTCCCACATCATACAATTCACTTGCTAGTCACTGGAGGAAGGTGAAGACTGCTGATGGTTCAAGTCTGAGCAGCCTTTCTCTCCTCTTCTGATGGAGATATCAAGATTAACTCCTTAATTTAGCAGCCACTTCAGTTAAAGCTCAAACATTGCAGGATGAATCTGGGATCAAGTGTGTAAAGCACATATTTGTTTTCCAACCCTGAGCATTTCAATGTCAAAATAAAAAGCTTTCATATCTGTCCCTGAATTGCCAAATGCACTTTTTTTTCCCAAGTCTATTTTATAGTATCTTTTCTGCAATAACTCTGTAAATGAGGCCCCTACATTCCTCCTCTTTACTCACTGACTCTCTATCCAGCCTGGTTTTCAGTCCAGGTGGAACTCTGTCATCCTCACGTAACAAACCTTTAATAAGCCTCCTGAGATTTAGGACCAAAAGATATCACTGTAGAAGAGATGGTCATACTTATCCTGACCAATGTCAACTACATCCACCATTACATGTAAATTACATTAATTTCTCTTTATACAAAGTATATAAAAATCAGTCTGTGGTCTCTTTATTGCTCTACTATATTTCTAGATCCAGTGAGTCAAATCCAGTCTCGGCCATATGCTGCTGCAATTTTCACTGTCTGTTGCAACGAGAGCTGGTGTGCGAACTAGGGAAATAACTAGCTCCACAAAATATAAGTGGTGGTTGGTTTCCTGGTGTGGTTCACAGGTTTCAGTTCACAATCAGTAATTTGCTCAGTTATCCCTCTACAGATGTAATCTCATTTACTATCATTATCAAGCCTGCACCATTTTTTCATTCTTCAATTTCTGACCCAGTTTCTCAGTCCTGTAGGAGTGAATCGGAATCCAGTTCAATATCAACACTTCTTTCATAGCTGTTTCTAAAGATTTCCATAAGGAAACCGCTGTCTCCAAGGACCTTCTCTGGAAGACTTTCTCTTCTCTATCTCCACTCAGAGCTGTGGAAAGTGGACATGAGGATGGGACACGCTGTGAGGACTGCTAGGATACTCGGCATCATCTCTCCAGTGCATGATAACTAGAAAGAGTTGGTTTCTACTTCTGATGGAAATGATTGAGCTAATGAAAACCTCATGGCATGTACTGGGCACTGTGAAGTTATTACTTGCTGTTTACAGCTGTCTGTTCTGATGTTGGAGGAGAAGTTTATCATATTTTCCTCACCACAACAGCTTCTTTTGCTGATAGACAAGATCTCCAAGACAGTGAGACAGTACTCCCTTCCCTTTTTCCTGAACATTTATTAGCAGTTCCCAGGACTAGAGGTTTAAGGCTGGATAGACTGAGGGGAAAAATAACTTTTGTGTCTTTATTCTTACACAATAACCAAGTTGTTTAGCATGAAAAAGTTCCATTGCTATTTCAAAATCCAGGAAAATCATTAAAGATTATTTCAATGGTATTTCTATGCAGAAAATAACAGATAGCTTTCAGTAAAGCCAGGTTTCCACTATATTTCCAAAGCAGTTGTCTCACTCAGCTCAGTCATTTGAAAAAGAAAGGTCATTAATCATTCAGTCTCTAGTTCCTCTAGAAAAAGTACAGCAATACAGAATCCCAAGAAACATCAGATGTGCACAAAAAATGTAAAAACATCTTAAAGGCATATCTTGGGGTACACCTCCTTAGAACATATTCCAAACATTCCCTTGGAATTTAGGGGGAAATACAGAAAATGAGCTTTCACAGATAGAAGGAGATATCAAAGACTGAACATTTACAACTAGTTCTGACTTTTCTCTGGCCTACTAGAAGCGCTTCCACTTTTAGCTGTTCACCTTCAGCGTCTATAGGACCATCGATCCATACTGCCGAGTGCCGGGTGTCACGCCAATTCCTCCAGCAGGCCCAAACAAAATAAATATCACACAGCCCCACATCCCACAGAGATACTAGCCCACAACCTGAAAGCAGGATGATAGCAGCACTATAATTGCTAGACTGACCAGCTCTGCTTCTCTGAAGAGCTTGAAACCTGTGTTGGGCTGCTACACTCACATGGATATGCCACCTTAGCTCTGGAGCTCATCGCTTCGGAGCTTGGTCGGGCATCTCCACACAACACCACAAAGCACACAGGGCAGATACAACCCTGGGGTCTCCCTGTGGCTTCTCCTAAAATCCCATCTGCATAGCTCCCTCTTGGTACAAGAGAGTTCAAAGAAAATGATGTTGGTGATGATTTCCAAGTTGATTGGAGGAGCTAACTAATCTACTAAAATGCCTTGCAGCCTATTGGGCTGACACAATCAGGTATTTGATTGGTGACCACGTGTTGCTCTTTATACAGCAGAATCACAAAAGGAAACCAAAGAAATTTCTCACCATGTGGTCTCATTTTCCTAAATCTACCAACAAAAAAGCACAAAAGAATTATGGAAACAGTAGTGTCCTGCAGGCACTAGTTGAAGGTTTTCTTTTTACATCTCTAGTTTCCACTAATCATTACACTTCGGAGCATAGCCTTGTAGAAAGTTTAATTTGCTTTGCTTCACTTCAGTGATGAGGACATATATAAAGGCCATTGCAAATTAAATTTGTCCAGATGCCTCCCATTTGGAGACCTCACTGGAAACCATGAGTGAATTCTAGTGCTTCACAGCTCTGGTCATGCAGGAAATACTCTGTGAATATGTAGTGTTTTGGCACATCCTTTTCACAACTCTGGTCGCAAGCCAAGAATAGGAATGGCAGAAGCATACATTTTTCAAATTTTATTTTAGTCAGCAGAATGGCTTTTAATCCCAGAGCCAGCTCAGACTGGAAAATGTTCAAGTTTGCAGCAAGCTCTTCAGATTGACTTTCTAGCTAACTTTTATAGCTCAACTGCTTTGATTTAACCAGTTTTACGAATAAGGCAAAATCAAAGATCCTTTCCCTTCCTCCTTTCTCCTTGACAAAGCACTTGGAGAAAACTGGACATTGTGCCCAGGTAGGTCTGAAATCTTCTATAACACAAAGAAAACTGCTTGAGCAAAAGTCCCTATAAAGGTCTGAACAAAGAAGATTAAACACACCTAAATGCTGGAAAAAGTTAGGATGTAGGTCAAGTTCCAGAGATGGATTTGCTCAGAAGAAAAGTGCCTCAAGCAGGAACTCACTTGCACATGCAGGTCTTCCTCCACTTACTCGTGTCCCTGGCACCTCTTCTCCATTGTCAAAGACGCACCAGCAGCTCCCTTGATCCTGGCTGCACTGCACAGGTGAGAAAGTCCCGTTGTCCCCGTCACACTGTGGGATGTAGCCTTTGCCAGCTTCTCGTAAGGCAGTTTTAGACTTCAGCATATTACAGAAACTAGGACCTTTAAAGAGAGAAATTCATTGCAAGATCCAGAAGAGAAGACAATAAACCGATTATCTGCAGAAATGAACTATACTAACGGACAGAATTGTCCTAGAGACTTTAACAGCAGTGCTTTCATTAGAAATGAAAGCATAGAGAATAAAACACAGAAACTGTTTTTTTAGAAGGAAGAAAGATAAGTGATCGTGAAAGCATAGTTTGAATCATTATAGAAACAGGGAGTTTTACTTCCAGTAGAAAAAATACATTTTTTTCTAAAGATTAAAGTGAAAGTTATATGGGTTTGCATCAGTAAAATAGTTGAAAAAATACTGATATTTATTTTGCATTTACATCTCTTTTTTTGACATATACTTGATAGTGTATCATTTAGATGCTGATATTTTAAATTAAAAAAAATTCTTTTAGTAAGAATTTTTGAGCAAGGTTATTTTAAATGTAATGATACTATTGTTTACATTTTAAAATTGTCAACATGTCCCAGTTTATACCTCCAAAACTGGAAAGAAAACCCAATCCTGAAACAGCAACATTTATGGTCTACCATAAACAGAAAAAAAACAGGGACATGAGTGTGTGGAACCACACAAAAAGATCCAAAAATTTGAACTTGAGACAAAACTGATTTTTACTGATTTTGTTCATCTGCAAGTATCAGAGTGAGCTTGTAAACCTGTGCATCAAACCACTACACAACTAATTCCTCAGTGAACGTGCAGTTCCTTATTGCCCATCAGGCCTGTTGCACATCTTCATGGACTTGTATCATTAGGCCATATGTAAGAAAAAGAAAGCAGACTTGCTCTCGTCAGATTGAAAGTGCCGTCTAACTCACTGTCCTCTCTTGAATAATTATCTGCTCTGTTACAGTTGTCCCAGGAGAAGGTTTACCCAAAGCCAGCAGATTATTCTCCCAAATTTTCTATGGGAGACAGCAAACAGAAAATCACTACCTAAAGAACTGAAGAAACAAGCAAAGCAGAACTGTAGGCTCTTGGGCCGCCTGTACTGCGCAGAGGAGCAGAACCAGAGCCTGGGCTCCAATAGGGCATCCCAATTCCTACTGGTCGGAGTGCTTCAACTTTTTGGATCAACCATCGCCTGTGAGACCTCAACAGTTCTTTATCTTTATTTGAAGACAATACACAGGTATTATAGACCTAATTGCATTCTGCGGAGTAGTTGTGGACCATGCAAAATGGGTTCGCTGACTGCACACGGCCCAGATCCCCTAGTTCAGGATTCATAGCCTCAGAAAACTCACCCACGAGCCCAAAGAACTTTCTGTGGTGGTAAGAAAAGGAAGGTAAAAGAACGTATGGAAGCCTCTTCATCTTTTTGTCTAGACTTGTTTATTTCTGGTGTTATGAAAGCAAAGGATAACTATTTTCAGGTACTCTTTTAACATTGATGTGCTTGTATGTACCATATCAGTGAGGAATTAAACTGTAAGCCCCTCAAGTTTTCATGGGCATCGTTCTGAAAAGGAAAGTACATATCCTGTAAAGCATGAGGCATTGACACTAGCGGCACAAGCAATGGGTAAAGCATCACTCACACTGAGGCTTGCCATCCAAATCTTTGCTGCCACGCTGGAGTACTTCTCCTGACACAGGATCTACGCACCAACTATCTGCGTCGGATCTCTGTAGCACAGCGTATTCTCCTGTCTACAAAGAATCAGTTACACGTCATTGCAGAGCAATGTGTACTAATGCAGACACACCACAGTCCACACACCAAAGGTTGGCTAAGATATTTGATTATATTTACATTTATCCATTAATACAACACATTGAAAAGAAAAAAAATATTCAAATACAGTCTATCTATTTTAATACACAGACCAGGCCCTTAGAGAAACAGTACACAGACTAAAACCCCATTGAAATATGGTATAATCTTGGTTTAAAATTTCTGTTCCTTACCCGTCTCAGTACTCTATCCTTCCCACTACCATGTTTCGAGAACATCACTGACCCTATTCTAGGATACCTGCATCCAAATCCCTCCTGTCCTCACATTCTCACACAGGTCATGATAAAAGCCACCCAAATATCAATTAAGTTGTGCCTTTTAAGCACAGCCCTGCAAAACAACTAGGCAGAGCCACCCTGCAGGAGGGCAGCATTGGTGGAGACAGAGCTTCCTATTCCCAGTCTTCATCTCAAAGCTATTTAAATTCTGCCTCATGCAGGGCAACACCTGCTGTTAGTTTTCTTTCAGGTTAATAGGAATGTACAAGGAATAATTAAGGAGCATAGATGGAAACTGTATGGGCCTTTGGCATGGTGTAAGCTAAACTGGGGGGGGGGGGGTGTTTCTTCCTCCCTCAGTCACGTTAAATCACCTCAAGGCAGTAGGGGATGAATAGATCTGCTGTGGAGGCATCCAGCCTTGAACCGCTCTGTTTCCAGCTAGAAATTAAGGCATTGGTTCGAGATTGCTGACATGATGTCTGGCCTGTAAGAGGGAAAACACATGTGTGTTAAAGTAAAATCAAGATCTCAAACCTAAGCTAGAGACAGAGGTATATCCCCAGCTCCTTCGCACAGCCCATCTCCATGCAGCTCTGCTGCTACAGCTCAGGTGGGGAATTCCTGATCGGTGTTTGATAACCACAGAATCACAGGATGGCTGAGGTTGGAAGGGACCTCTGGAGACATCTGGTTGGACACCTGGTCCAACCCCCCTCCTTAAGCAGGGCCGTCAACATTAGAGGGTCCATGCTCAAATCATACAAGCCAAAAATCATACATAGTGAAATTAAATGAATTTGCAAGACAACTATAAAATTCCTTTTTTTCTCGCAATGTTTAGAAACAAACCTTGCTTCATGCATATCATACTAGAATTTTCAATAAATATTAAAATTTGTGAGAACAGACAAAGACAAATATTTAGGAACAAAAAACAACTTACATTTGGGAAGCTCCACTGAGCGTGAGACCAAGGAGTCCATGATATAACGTCCTCTGTCATCCACACACCAGCAGTGACCTGGCCAGGGAAGAAGAAGAGTTTTATTTTAGATGGTTGTACTGCAGTATGCTTTGTTGTATACTGGGAAGACTTTCACCCCCAGCACCACTACAGAAAGTGGTCAGTAAATCTAAGCCACCATCAACCCTGCTATCCAGAGATAAGTAGGCCACAGCTGAGAGCAGTGGTGAGAATGGAAACGTAACAGCTCTGGTGAGACTTTTCCATCGCAGCCCTATCCTGCAGCGCATCAACTACTCCCAGTAATTTGGTATCATCCACACGCTTGCTGAGAGTACACGCCATCTCATCGTCCTGCTCATTAATGAAGGCATTGAGCAATATCGGCCCCTGAACTGACCCCCAGGGAACACTGCTACCAGCAAGCGACCCTCCCAGTGAGCTGACGCTTGAGTCCCTCACTCCAGTCAATTTTCCACCCATCTTTGTAGATGACTTCACCTCTCCCCAGTTTGGCTACAAGAATACAGGTTTTTCCATCTTTTTATGAGAATTCTGCTAAGCTTTTCTTTGTTCAGACAGCCCAGGGTATCTTGTTAGCAATTGCTCACCTGTGCTCTCATAGCACTGAGTTGGCTCCCAGTTTCCCAGGCCATCACACTGTGGGATGTAAGGGAGAAATCCCAACTGTGTTGCTTCCCCAGCAGAACGTTTTGAAGGAAAGTGACTCCGCCAGTAGAAATGTAAGACTACAAAAGGTAAGTAAAAGAAAGATATTAGTGGCCAATCTAAGAAGAGATCTTTTAAATGTACATGTTTGTAAACACCTGATTGCTCCCTGCACTTTAGAAGGGACATTAACAAAGGCTGAAAGTACACTAAAGCTGGTAGGTGTCCAGATCTTATATATGCATGGTCTCATACATATAAAACAATGGAAATCAGCTCTTGGGTTGGCAGGTTATTTACACTGATTAATGATACTTGCTGAGTTGCACCTGTTTTTTAGCAAAGTTGAATTTGACATAGAATACTTTTGCACAGACCCTGGGCGTTAATACACTTAATTAAGCTTCTCATCTTTCTTTCACCCACCTGACCGTGCAGCCAGCTGGAGAGCGTAGTCATTGCCCAATAACAGCTTTTCGGAGATGACCACCTCTGACTCATAGGGCCGAGGAGAACGTAGGAGGTCATTGTCTGTGAGCTGTATCCCCTTTGCCATCAAAAAGCTTTCTCCAAAAGGGAAGTGGGAACTATTGGATGATAGGATGAGCTGCTCTGCCTCCTCCATAAATTTCACGGCTTCCTGCTTAATACCTTCACATATACCAGGACCTGTAGAATCAGAGAGCATTTCAGTGCCTTTCATCTAAATGTGAACAGTAACTGGTCTCTTAATTAGCATCTTCTCTTTCTTCCTGCATTTACTTGATTTTGAGTTGCTTAAAAAAGCAAGCAAACAAGACTCATGAATGCTTAGCTACATAGCCACAAAAGAAAAAGAGTACCAGGAATCACCCAAACATTCTCTAAATCGTGGGCCAAAGCTTTAATAATTTTAAGTTGCCTGCTCATCGCTGGTCAACAAATGGAGTTATGTGTCTCTACAGAACTGTCCCTCAGTCACTGTCATAAAAAAACCCAAAAGTGGATAATCAGAAAAAAAGTGTGAAAAAGGAAATTGAAGGTATATCCTTTGGGTCCAGAGTGGCAGCTGACACTTGGCCTGTCCTCTCCATACATCTACTGCCTGAGATATGGCAGTTCAACACACCAAACCAGCTCGGCGAAAGCTTCTCCACTAAAGTAACACTCTGCTAATCTGCTTTGCCCCCTTTATTCCCCATTTGTCCACAAGACTGGCATCTCCAGCATGCCTAGCCCATTTGGAAATTTGCCATTCATTGTCCTGTCTCTTCCTCCTGGCTGGAAAATTACTGGAAAGAATGGTTTTAGTGTCTACATTTATAATACAGGTCATCTGCTGGAGTAACTCCAAAGAGAACCCACCAAACTACAGTGGTGGCCTCACTCTTCTCCTAGTGACTGCTAGGTGATATCTATTATTCTTTTCTGCGTAATAAGAAACAGTAAAGAAAATTCCTCTTGCCTCACTTTAAGGCATTCTTGAAAGTCACAGAACATTGAATCATTATGGTTGGAAGAGACCCTTAAGATCACTGAGTCCAACCATAAACCTAGCACTGCCAAATTCACCACTAAATCATGCCGCTAAGCACTACATCTACCTGTCTTTTAAATACCTCCAGGGATGGCAACTCTACCACTTCACTGGGCAGCCCTTTCCAATGCTTGACAACCCTTTTGGTGAAGAAATTTTTCTTAATAATCAAACTTAACCTCCCCTGGCACAACTTGAACCCGTTTCCTCTTGTCCTATCACCCATTACTTGAGAGAAGAGATCGACCGCCACCTTGCTACAACCTCCTTTCGAGTAGTTGCAGAGAGTGATAAGGTCTCCCCTCAGCCTCCTCTTCTCCAGGCTGAACAACCCCAGTTCCCTCAGCCGCCCCCTCATAAGACTTGTTCTCCAAGCTTCGTTGCCCTTCTCTGGACACGCTGCAGCACCTCAATGTTTTTCTTGTAGTGAGGGACCCAAAATTGGACCCAGTACTCAAGTTGGGGCCTCACCGGCACCAAGCACGGGGGACAATAAATTCCCTAGTCCTATTGGACACACTGTTCTTTATACAGCCCAGGATGCTGTTGGCCTTCTTGATCACCACCTGGGCACACTGCTGGCTCATATTCATCTGGCTGTCGACCAGCACCCCCAGGTCCTTTTCTGCCAGGCAGGTCTCCAGCCACTCCGCCCCAAGCCTGTAACACTGCATGGGGTTGTTGTGACCCAAGTGCAGGACCTGGCACTTGGCCTTGTTGTACCTCATATCATTGGTCTCAGCCCATCGATCCAGCCTGTCCACATCCCTCTGCAGAGCCTTCGTACTGTTAAGCAGATCAGCACTACCACCCAAGTTGGTGTCATTTGCAGCATTACTGAGGATGCGCTCAATCCCCTCATCCAGATCATTGATAAAGGTATTAAACAGAACTGGCCCAATACTGAGCCCTGGGGAACACCACTTGTGACCGACCACCAACTGGATTTAACTCCATTCACCACCACTCTCTGGGCCCTGCCATCCAGTCAGTTTTTTACCCGGCCAAGAGTACTCCCATCCAAGCCATGATCAGCCAGTTTCTCCTGAAGAATTCTGTGGGAAACCGTATCAAAGCATTTACTAAAGTCCAGGTAGACAACATCCACAGCCTTTCCCTCATCCACTAAGTGGGTCACTTTGTCACAGAAGGAGATCAGGTTAGTCAAGCAGCACCTGCCTTTCATAAACCCCTGCTGACTGGGCCTGATGGCCCGTTTGTCCTGTATGTGCTGTCTGATGGCACTCAAGATGACCTGCTCTATTACCTTCCCTGGCACCAAGGTCAGAATGACAGGCCTGTAGTTCCCCAGATCCTCTTTCCAGCCCTTCCTGTAGAAGGGTGTCACATTTGCCAACCTCCAGTCAACTGGGACCTGTCCAGTTAGCCAGGATTGCTGATAAATGATGGAAAGGACCTTGGTGAGCACTTCCAACCAGCTCCCTCAGTACCCTCAGCTGGATCTCATCTGGCCCCATAGACTTGTATGCATTTAAGCAGTGTAGCAGGTTACTAACTATTTCCCCTTGGATTATGGGGCTTTGTTCTGCTCCCCACCCATGTCCAGCTCAGGGGACTGGGTACCCTGAGAGCAATGGCCTTACTATGAAAGACTGAGGCGAAGAAGGCATTAAGCATCTCAACCTTTTCCTCAGTCTTTGTCACTGTTTCCCTTGTCACTACACATCCATTAAGGAATGAAGATTCTCCTTAGCTCTCCTTTTGTTGCTAATGTATTAATAGAAACTTTTTTATTGTCATTTACAGCAGTAGCCAGATTAAGTTCTAGCTGGGCTTTGGTCCATATAATTTTCTCCCTGCATAACCTCACAACATCCTTGTAGTCCTCCTGAGATTTTCCTCTTGTGGCATAAAAGAAAAGACCAGAAGCTGCTACTTACGTGCCAGAAATTCTGTTACTTACATGCTGGTACCTGGTTCACTTCTGCCTTTGTTCCTTGCAGCTCTTCTCCTTTGCTATCAACACACCAACAATCACGCAATTCAAAGTGGCCTAATGGAGCACTGAAATCAGTGTATGGTCCTGGGTAATAGGTCAGCTGCTCATTCAGAAGCTGCCAGAAAGTATATGGATCCAGTAAAATGTTCTCAGATGCATAGGTCACGTTTCCTTCCAGCACTTCTGGTGGGAGATCGGTAAAGGAGGAATATGTGGTGAATGCTGGGAAGACATTCTGGTGCCCAGCCTCAAACAAAGATTTAATAAAAGCTGAAAAGCCTTCGGAAGACGCCTCTTTATATCCAGTTATGATGCTCAACAGATCAGCAACGGGCAGGGTTTTGCCTCCATTGTTCTCGGCGATCCACCGTTCGTACCACTCCAAGGCTTGCTCAGGAGGGCCGCTGCACTGCACCAGCCTCCAGCCCCCATCTGCATCGCACTGCGGGAGGTAAACGCTGGAGAGCTGAGACATACCGCTGGGATCTGACAACAGGAGCTTCACAGCCTTTAGAAACTCCTGACCAGCTCTTACTTGGCAAGCGCTTGGGCCTGGGGAAAGGAAAAACACGCAGAGCACCGTCTTATGAATCCACCGAAGATACACAATACCGCCCACCCCCCTAGTACTATAAACACCATTATGAAAACTTGGTCCCTTATCCCAGTACTAACAACAACCTTTCTGGCCTGTTGTTAAGACGTTCAACGCTCTTAAGCTCCTGTGCTGAACCAGGGTAAGATTTCCAAAGGCATGTGAGCACTGAAAGGTGCACATAGCTGGGAATTTTAAATACATCTGAGCACATTAGGTGCATATAGTTCTTACTGGGGAGGGAGGGGGAATAGGTGTTTGATAGCACTAAACGCCTTCCTGAATCCGTTCACACCAACTAGATATTTTCAGATACACGTCATCATCTGGCAGTTAATTCTTATTCAGCCAATCCCTGCAAAAACAACCATGTAAACTGCGGGATAATACTGATTTTATTTCCCCTTGCACCAAACCATAATTTTCAGATTCTGCTGTTCTCTACTGGATATTGCAGCTGAATATGAAAATACCATCCTTCAAAATGCTGGGGTGAGTTTTTTTTGGAAGCATTTCCTGCCATTTCCCGAGCCTAATTCCATTTTGCCACTAAGCAGCTCTACAAACATAGCAAATGCAGGAGCTCGTCTTCTTTTGAGTACCAGAGAATTATGAACCTGTTTATTTTTGATTGCACTACAGATGGGTTGCTAGATATAAATCCCCTACCAATTGAGATCATTGTGATAAATTCCCCCCAACTTCTGCAAACTGCTATTCAAAGGAGCTCCTTCACTATGTACCCACTGTCATCTGCTGGGTACTCTGTTATTCCTTCCTACGTGAGAAGCAGGCTCTTCTCTTGGTCTGTTCTCCCTGTTGATGTGCCATTCACAGTTCACAGAAAGATAAATATCCCTAGCCAATGTACTTCCTTCTTGCTTTGTATTATATTAATAGATGGGGAAGAAGAGGCAGTTCGTAGTCTATAAGCAAGTTGTAAAAGCAAATTGGTGGCTGACAAGTCATTTGCAACCCACTTTTCAGGCCCGATGGGTGACCTTTATGAGAAAAGTATTAGCCTTTGAATCCCTCTCCATATACACCATCCATACTGCAGATATAATCAGATATGAAGAAAGAATAATGAAATTCCAACACAATAAGGAAGCACTTTTAAATTCCTGATCTCTAGGACTTACATTGCATCAGCTTTCCAGCTTTTCCCCTTATTCCTGGAATAGTCTTGCCATTCAAATCAACACAGAAGCAATTTGTCCCATAACACTGGAGTGGCAGAAAGTCTCCATCCTCGGTACATGAGGGAATAAAAAGATCTGATCCCGCAGGCAGGCTTTGCTTCAAGTTTTGCAGGTTTCTCCTTTGCTTCTCACAATCAGTGGGACATCTTGGACGTTTGCCTTGAACTCTTGAGCCTGGAACTTCCTTACCTGAAGTGTCCAAACACCAGCACTCTCCTGCATAGCACTGAACTTCCTCATACCTCCCCTCCTTGGTGCATGTTGGAACAAACAGGTCCCTTGGCAACTCACCGCAGTCTTCAGATCCCAATGCTAGTTTCACCACTTCACCTAAATCTTCAGCAACACTTTTGGGGACAGAAATCACTTGTTGAAGAAAAGTAAAGAACTCTGGTAATTCCAGGACAGAGGAAAGAAATTTCATCATATTCTGATTGTCCTGTAGAGTTACTGTGCGGCCAAAGCTGCCTACAAGAGGTTTACTCAAAATGGAGCTCCCCTTTGATACCTCCAATGACAATGCCTCAGCTGATTCCAGAAGGATGGAATTGTTATCCCTCTCTGCCACATCCTCCTGTGGGAAAAATTGGCCAATGCTGTATCTCCCACTAGTGCCAAGTGCCCCTGTGAAGTTAAACTGGATCAAATTCTTCAAGAACCTTCCTCCAAAGAGATTTTCTTGGAAACGCTTTGGATTGGCAGTAAATTGCAGTGCCACTTGAGCCAGTTCCCTTGATGGGAACATCCCAGTGATGGCTTCACTCAGGGTGGTTTCTAACCCGGGAATCTGGCTGGCATATGGGCTTTGTGCAACTGGGGATGACAATCCAGAGTCCAGAAACAGCTCCTTGAAGGAGGGAGGGCAGGGTTTTGAGAAGCCAGCTATTTTTTCCAACTGCTTATCTGGTCTGGAAAACAAATCGGGCTGACTGAAGTACCCAGCAGGGCCATAAAAGATCCTCGACAAGGCCTGTCGTCTCTCAGAGATGCATGCTTGTTCTTCACCTAGAAAAAGATTTTTGAAAAAATCAAACTTTGCAACCTCCAAAACCTGTAACTCCATGACTATCTTTCAGTCAGTCTCATCAGAAACCACATAAAAGCATAGTTTAACTTGTCCCTAGTTCCTCAACTGTGCATCATGCACATTGTTAAGGAAATTTGAACTGTTGCCAAATACTGTCTAATAAATAAGCTTCTCCAGACAAGATACGGAGTGAAAGGAGACATTCCATCACCATGTCCAAGTTGTCTGCTCTGTGGTCTTTTCCGATTCTATTGTGTCCCCATGTAAATCCTCATTCCTGTTCCTATGGCTAAAAGGATGAATAAAGTCTTTTTCAAATACTTTAACTCTCTGGTAGGATGCCTGCTTCTAATGCAAACCTCCAATGACGCAGGCACAATATGTGAACCTAAGAAAGAGAAACAGACTGCAGAAAAAACAGAAAGTTACTTTAACCAATGCCCACTAATGAGGAATTTATGGAGGCTTCCTACCTAGATCTTCAGTTTCATAGGGAAGTGTTTATTACAAGAGGTTTGAAAGCAAATTGTTAAAATTAGCAATAACTGAGCACTAAGGACCCGATGGCATACACAAATGAGCTCTAAAGAAAAAAAAAAATATAAAATTTCAACAAAAATAGTTAAATATCAGGGTACTGAGGCTACCAGTAATGGCCCTGGCCATCCCCATCCCAGGCCAAGCTATGTCACCTGCATCCAGCCCTATCTGTACATTCGAACACAGATAGCAATGGCTTCAAGCTGGGATGCAACACACCAGTGAAAATGTCAGCTTAAGGCTTAAAAGACATCAAAAAAGGAAAGACTTGGTAGACAGGATGACAATGGCACTGACTGGATCTCTGGAATGCACACAGCAGCTTGAATCATGTGCCATACCATTACCTGTCCTTGAAAAGTAGCAGAATTATACAGAAGGGATGCAAAAATACTTTGAGACAGGAGCTTTTCCAGTAGGAGAGACTATTCAGCTTAGACAAAAAAAAAATACTATAAAGGCTTTTAAAAAACAGAATTCTCCACATCACTCACAATAGATGCTTATTATCCAGTATTTTTCACAGTACAGGAATTAGAATGGTCCAGAAGTGGAGCACATACTTATGATAACAAAATTTATTCCAAGAGGAAACTAGGAAGGATAAAAGGTTAAAAGGCAACTAGGCAAAATCCCTGGAAGATGACTCCATAGCGGAGTGCTGAACCCAATGATCTGGGCTCAGCCTCCAGTTTGGGGCCTTTCCCACCTGCAGGAGGATATCACAGAATGTGTTGGGTTGGAAGGGACCTTTAAAGGTCATCTAGTCCATCCCCCCTGCAGGAAGCAGGGACATCTTTAACTAGATCAGGTTGCTCAGAGCCTCATCCAGCCTGGCCTTGAATGTCTCCAGGGATGGGGCCTCCACCCCCTCTCTGGGCAACCTGGGCCAGTGTCTCACCACCCTCATTGTAAAGAACTTCTTCCTAATGTCTAATCTAAACCTGCCCTGCTGTAGTTTAAAACTGTTGTCCCTTGTCCTGTCACTACAATATATTCCAAGGATATATGGAAGCTACATGCATTTCTCATGTTTCTCACACTTGCTCCCTAAGCATCACTGCTGTCACTGTAGGGGACAGGGTGGTGGATAAACACCTTTGGTCTGCTCCAGCATGGCCTCCCTGTCCCATCCCCATTTATTCCACATTTAGGTAGCATGACAAAGCATATGTGAATCCTGTTACCAGTAAGGATAAAAGCTGTAAATCTTAAAAGCTGTTAAAATAGACTAGCAAGTAATCTGAGGCTTTGTGGTCAGCATCTTTCTCACTCCTCCTTTCACACCCTTGTCCTGCTCCACAGTTCCTGGCAAGGGCTCGGGGTCCCTCACAGTGATTCCTTTGTAAAGGCATTTTCTGTAGGATGGGCCCCTTCTGTTTTCAATGTTGGCTCTTGGTAAGAGGGATGAAGAACATTTCTCTGGGGACCAATAAGTTAGTGTAAGACACAGTCCCACAAGTACGCTAATACAAAACAAATGTGGCATCATGCTCTCTCCTCCTACCCGCTGTTGAATCAAATCAAAGTAGAGTGAGGAGGAATAAACAGAAAATCCCTGCTGGGGTGAATTTACTGTAAAAAGTCTGAAAATGAGCATGTCCCTATCAGAACTGCCTGGTGCCCCGGGTCATGTGAGTACCCAACGTGCTACCAGCACCTACGGCTCTGCCTCCTCCAGCGTCCATGCTGCTGAGTTGAGAATCAAAGATATTAAAAGAGAAATAAAACGGAGCAGAACTGGAGCCATGCACTTGGCATGCAGCTGTCTGAACGCAGACTGCAGCTATATCCTCACAAAATACCTTCTCAGGAGCAGGCTGCAGAAATTTTTCCCTGCTTAAATTTCCTGAGTCCGCCAATAAAAGCTGCAAGCAGCCCCAAGTCATTGCTCCCCCCCGCCCCCCCAAACCAAAATCATCAGGAGGGCTCAGCAGAGCATGTTCAAAGAGAAAACAACCAGTCCCAACATATGGCGAGGCCTCTTGGAGGTTCCCTTGCAATATCCTTGGTGATCAGCCTCGGAGGCATGCTAACATTTTCATTTCTCAGTAAGCCTCTCTGTGCCCAAAGCGCTTTGAGTGATTTGGAGTCGTAACACCCCGGGAAAGAGGTTCCTCCTTCTCTATCCGCGTGGTAGGACTGCGCCTCGCAGACAGAGCAATTACCTTCCCCGCAGGCGGCCCCCGCGCTAAGACCCTGTGCCCCAGCCCCCTCCAGCGCAATCCTGAATATTTAGGTAGTGCTCTTCGGAGTGAAAGTTTTTAACTTTCCTCCTCCCCTCCGGGCCTTGGACATTTCTGCTGTCATTTCCATGTGGGGCACTGATTTGATGGTGTATTTGTAATGAAATCTCTCAAAGCCCAAACCCATACACTTTTTCTGATTTTTTTTTTTTTTTATGGGATTTGACAATTTTCATGGCCAAGTATTCAGTGACAGAAATAGGGGAAAAAACTGCTCAGGATGAGAGAAAGAGATACCTTAGAAGTTCAGTGGCATTTCATCAAAGGAAGAAGGCAAAACCCAAACCCACTGTCACTGACTTCCTTATATTATCCCAGATAATCTGACTTAATGCCCCAGGTCTTGGAGTCGAGGCAGATATCACGGCTGCGAAGAACAGCCTTGCTGTATGCAAAACTAAAAGGCTAAAGAAAGGTCATAAAGGAAAATAAAAGGAATGTGACATTTAATAATTTATTAGAATGTGGTTCTTAACCCTAGAGAGTTTTTTGGACCCCAGTTATTGGACATCAGAATGTATCAGAGCTGAGAAGGGAACAGGTCCTTGGGGTTTCTTCCTCTAGACAGCAAGAGATGTGCTCATTATTCCCTTCCCAAACCTCACACATACCACAGGCCGGGGGCTGTCCTCGCCTCTTTGTGCCCTGGACCTCTCGCCCTTTGGTGTCCACACACCAGCACTGTCCTCCCCGCTGACACTGCACCGGCGCGTAGCCCCCGTCAGACTCACACGACGGCACGTAGGCATGCTGGTAACGCCGGGCTGCGTACCGCTCCACCTCGCACCTCGAGGGGCCTGCAAGGAAAACGGTACGCCTTAAGGAAGAAAGCTTAAAGTTTCAGAACCATCTCTGCTTGATCCCGTTGTTAGTCTATCTGGGAGGAAAAAAAGGTTAATTTCCTGACTGTTTTCAGTCACACCTCAACTAGCAGCCCAAAATATCAATTCTCCATCCTCTTTTCCACTGGAGAAGTGGTCCCAGGTTTTTTTACTGTAGGGATTCATTTCTGAAAACCAAACAGAAAATAAAACCGCAGTGCATTTTTCAGCTGTAGTCGCGGGTAAGCGACTCAGTGTAGCAGCATCTCAGTGAGCTGTGCTGGATGCAAGGTGAGCTCTGGCCTTTGACGCAAAGGCAAAGGTGGTGCATAGAGACAGATATGCAGCTTGGGAGACCGAAATGAAGGCAAACATCAATGTTTCTGAAGAGAATGAGGCATTGCTCCTGCAAAAGGATCTGCACCTGACTGTGATTTGGTCTGGGACCCAATTTCTTTCATTTCCCTCCGCAGGGATCTGAAGACCCTATTCCTATCAAACTTTCCTTAATGACAGAGAAGCCAAAATTCCATAAAGGAAATTTTCTGAGTTATGATCTCTCCAATACTAGACTCCATCCTTCCAACAGAAACTTTGCTTGTTCATATAAACCTGCAATCCTACAGCTTAAATATTTCTCACCTTCAAGAGCCTTCCAGCCACACTCAGTTACCAGGTTGAAGGAGCAAAAGCATCACAGCAGAACAACCTGTTCATCAAGGAAACCTGACAATTTTCCTAATGCGTGTGGCTTCAGGTGGCGGTGGGAGATCTGGGTACGTCACCAAAGCGGCTCAGGAGCGTGGTCACATCTCCATCTTGTGGCTGTTACAGCTTCATCTGCGCTGGGAGCCGCTGCATCCCGAGCCGCAGTCAGAGCTTATTGCACAGCACTGCAATTGGAGGGGGGAGATGCTTTCCAGACTCCCTAGAGTTATCAGCTGGTCCCAGAAATACAAAAAACGTCTGACGATGTGGCCGGAAGACTTAAATCAGTAGCTGCTTAATGTCTCTGGTGATGCAACTCCTTAGCAAAGGTCAGACAGCAACGTCAGAGGAATTTGGACGGGAGGATGAAGGATCACACCAGGGGGTTCAAACTCTCACCAGCCAAGGGAATTCTCTTGGGCTCTGCTGTATGGAGAAGGAGGTACCCGACCTCCTGCCCCACAGAGTTCACTGCCCGTAGGCAGAGAAATTCTCTCCCTGTTTGCCTGCCCTGACCAGGGCAGGAATGGACCCAAGGGCAGATCCAGAAGTTCAGCCTGGCTGGCCAAGGCACTACAAACTCTTGTGTGGCCTCCTGGGAATCGAGTGTGTTCTGGTCAGTGCAAGATCCTTCCAATTTCTGAATGTACCAACATAAATTAGGGAGGATTTTCTCAGGCTTTTAGTTGAATAAATCATCAGATCCATATCCATAATCTCAGGGCAAGAGATACAGAGAGTTCATTGGATTTCAACTAATGCAAACTTTAAGTGCATGGGAAAGCACTGCTCAGAGGCCAGGTACAATCTGCTGGTACGAATGTACGATCTGGAGGTTAAAAACCAGCTGTAATTCAGCGACCTCGATTCTTGCACCAAAACTGTGATATTATATGCTTTTAGTGCAAGAGACTCCTAGAACAACTCTCCCCAATGGCAGCGGTCACATATAAGCTCCAAAATGGTCACCTCACTTAGAGGGCATCACCTGGGTGCTACTTACATCTGAACTTGCCAGAGGTAGCCAGCTGAACGCCCAGAAACCGCCTCTGCAGGATCCGATATACGCTGGTCTCCGTGAAAGTGTGGGCAGGCTCCAGAGCAGAGAAAACTGTGTCGTAAACTTCATCGAGCAGCAGTTCCAAGCCTGGGAAAGAGAGACTGTTAGCACAGAGCCTGGTTTTAAGACAGAGGCCGCCTGCTTTACACCAGAGCAGCAGAACTGGAAGGCTATCAGGAAAAAGAAAACCAGTCCTTTAAACAGGCCAAACGTGAGCTTGTACTGCACAACCAGTTACTGCATAACTGGTTAGGCTCAGTCTGCAGCAGAGCAATTGATGGAATCTTGGAAACTGATGTTACCAAAAACCATTTTGGTTGTATAACAACAAAAAAAAAGGCGGGCAGAAGTTTCCCTGAGTGAGTGAACAAATTTTTTGAGAACTTCTCACCCTTGCGAGAATTAAATGTTGAAGTTCTCATCTACCATCTAAATTTTAAGTTATCATGCTTTGCATTTTTCCTTTTTTTTTTTTTTTTAAATTATTTTTTAAAACCACAGTATCTAAGGAAGAGGAGCTGGAAGTCCTCAACCTCCTCATCCCTCCTTCTTGGAAAAATATTCTTTCTTCTAAAGTTTCCCATCAACTATTAACATGCCTAAAAGCTATCCTGAGGCTATGAGAGAAAAGGAAGGACCATCTGACGTCCCTCCCGATGGCAGGGGGGTTGGATTAGACAATCTTCAAAGGTCCTTTCCAACCCAAACCATTCCGTGATTCTACCTGAGCAAAAAGAAAATAGTTCAGTCTTTATATTCCCCCGCATTGGCTAGTTGGATTTATCAACTATGACACAGCTGTCTAATGTGAGCAGAGGCTGGACCTTCAGAAATCCTATTCCACCATCCTAAAAAAGACAGGATTACCTACTGGGCAGCAACTCCGCTTGCTGACTACTTACTGAAGCTCTGCTTCTAAGGTGGGTTTTCATTAGTGAGCTCCAGCCTTTCCCATGGACATTATACTGGTCACAGTGGTCTTACCCTTTCTAAGAATGAAATTGAAGTCCTAAAAGAATCCGAAGACTGATACGCGTTATTTGTCCTTGAATTTGGGAATTCAAAGCTTTTCAAGTCAGAGGATCAGCTGTCGGATGGTACTTACCGGTGTCTGCTAACTCTCTCCCCAGGCTGTCGGCACAGTAACAGTACCCAGAGACCTCCGGGAACATCTCCCGCAAGGAGCTGAATGTTTGGAAAGCCCGTGGGAGCCTGGAAGGAAAAGCATCTCCTGTGAAGAGCCCGGGGAGGCCCACTGAAAACAACAAAGCATCGTCTGGTTCCCTCCCAGATTTGTACAGCGAGGATGTCTGCGCAGCACAAAGCCATTACAAAACCCTTCGGTCTCCTTGTGGCGACCAGGCTCTGGCATGGTCCAGATCAGTGTTCCATCAGGATAACAAGTCATCTAAATGCCATTTTATTTAAACAAAACCAGGACATTCTCACTTCAGACAGATTTCTAACCATTCCTAAGCAGGTACCCAGCATCTACCACTCATTTTCAATTCTACTCTCGTGTTTGAAAGCCTGTCAGAGAGTGGAAAATAGATAGATGTTGGCTTAATGTTATTACAACACCCGTTCATTAGCTCCTTCCACAAATCTGCACAGGATGGCAGAGTGCCTAAACAAACAGGTTGCTTCCCCTTCCCTACATGCTACGTATGCTTTCTGCACGGAATTAAACTCAAAAGCTGATAAAAACCTCACTAATCTTTTTCATTTTCAGAGCATGGCTCAACAGATTAAGGAGAAAGGGGTTTTAACACATTACAAGTAAGCTTGACTGTTACTTCTAGAGATCAAAGAGATGCTAGTTTCCAGTATAATATTCTAGGAGTGACAACAGCCAAATTCCAGCAAAACAATGATTTAGGAAGGAAACTTAATAGGGTCAGAGTTGGAAAAAACATAATAAATGTGATCTTATCTGGCAGACCCTCTAGGGTTTCTCCAAGCAAACAGAAGATAAGTTTTTTCTAGATTCAGGCAATATGACCATTGGAAAAATTTTTCTGAGTTCAAAAACAACCGTATTATTTTACAGACATACTCTTATCCTGAAATATAATAAAGGTGTGTGCCCCAGCTGCGTGTAGCTTATTTGGGAAAAATCTAACAACAGGGAAGTGGAATTTTCTGCTCAAGACATTCAGAGAATTACCCAGAGTAGGTTGTTACCAAGGAAGGACGCTTAGCAGTAAGAGAAATGGTAAATTAGGCCCAGATAAACTGGGAAAAAGGTTAATGTGCCAAAGCAAGTTATGGGAACTCTGCACAATTAGGACTATGACCAGTCCCAGTTCCAGTGCCACCCTTCTGCAGCCCCAGGGCTGCTCCGTAGCACTTACAGTCTGCAGTGCCCCTGGGAAATACAGCAAGACTAGACAGAAGAAAGACATTTTTTACACTGAGGGTGGTGAAACACTGTCACAGGTTGGCCAGGGAGAGGGTAGATGCCCCATCCCTGGAAACATTCAAGGTCAGGTTGGACGGGGCTCTGAGCAACCTGATCTAGTAGAAGATGTCCCTGCTCATTGCAGGGGTTGGTGGACTAGATGACTTTTAAAAGCCCCTTCTAGCCAAAACTAGTCTATGATTCTATGAAACACTTGTCTGGCTCAGAACCAGTGGTCAGGTGAGAGAAATGGAATAATGGCCATTTGCCAACTTCAAGCTCTGCTACCTCTTGCCAGGAGAGCTGAAAAAGGCACTGTTTCCTCAGCGTATCAAAGCAAAAACTGGGGAATGCATGAAGCATCAGCAACCTCTGGCAGAAGAAAGGGCTGGTAAGTTTGGGGTTGTCCCAATGTTATCCAGCAGTGCTCCTGCCTCAGAGCTTGCACATTCCTGCGTGGCACTGCTTCACCCTGGCACTCTCTTACCTCTTCAAATTAAAAACCTAATGACTCATTCCACTTTGGATCACCAAATCTTGCTCTGCTGCTGACATTGGCATGCTAAAAGCAATCAAAATGTCATCCTTTAGGGCACAAAGGGACTTCTATCAACATTAAAACAATGCAAGTTAAGATACATAGAGCTAGATACCGTCTTTCTGCAGTCTTCTACGTAGTCATGGATATAAATGGCTTGGGGCACTTCAGGAGCTTTCTGCTCTCCTGAATTATCATGCACGGGCCACCGCCCAACAAGGAAAACCATCTTTTCTCTTCTTAGGAGAGCAATGCCCCTATATTCAAAGGCAGAGCTCTGCACTGCTCACGTCCCTGGAGCTCATCGCCTCAGCATCTCAACGTCTAGCTAGGGGAAACAGGATGCAACGAAAAAAATGTGCACGCTGCTTTCTTTCATCCTCAATGTTAAGAAGTCACATGCATAATTATACTACTTTTATATGGGGCAGATGTATAGTCATATCCTGTCATTCTGGTTATATTTAGCTGTACTCTCAACCTGGAACAAAAGAAGTACAAACGGATATAAATTAGGCCCTCACAAACAAGAGGACAGAACTTCGCTCACCTTCTTGGAAAACTCACTTCCTATCGCTTCTTTTCTCAGTCTCTTTTTAATCACAGCCCTGGAGATGAGTAGCAATAACACAGACTACCTCATCTATCAGACCCAGTCCAAAACAATGGCTGAAGCAAAGGTGACTACTTTTCAGTTCTGGATAAATTTATGGTGTATCCAAGCATTTCAACAAAAATGCTTGCACTCAAAAACATGGGATTATGTTAATAAGTGTGAGGTTGTTGACCTTTTTTTCCAACTGTGAGTCTCTGCTCTTGGCTTCCAGCAAAGATAACCCATTACTGATCTTTAAAAGCAAGTTTGCAAGTAACACCTTCTGTTTCTATGTGCAGCTCAAGTTACAGCTGCCCTACTCCTCAGAAACAAAGGGAGAAATCCAAATCATGGCTTTTTCATAGAATCATTTCCATTGACAATGAAATAATACATAAATAGGACAGAATAGGACAGAACCTCCAGTGAGCTGGGATATAGACACTGGCACAACGTTTTCAGTCTGACGAAGATGATAGCAAGAAAGTAAAAAGATCTTCCTTGATTTTTAAAATTTTTTTATATTTCTCCCTAGTCTTCTACAGGGCCTTCTATATGGCTGACCATCGAAGCAGGACCCAGGCACAGTCTGTATAAAATAAGTAACAGCAGCCAGGTAACTGAGGTGAGGCAGGAAATGTGGGCTCATCTTTCTTTCCAAAAGTATTCCTCTTGAGAAAATCTTAGCTCTAAGCCACTGAATTTCTACATTTACTCTGGATTACTTATAAAGGTGCAAACAATTTGGAAAGGGAGATAGTTTGACAAGCCTAGATTTCAAAAATCAGTTTGTGGAACCAAATAAAGTTGCTCCACTGGTTCCATGTGAACATAAAATACGGGTTTAAATCCCTGTTCTGCTGTAGTCCTTTGCTGTGGAACTCATCCCTTCAACTCCATACTCTGGCTACCTTTTAATGGGACAAGATAATGACATTTCAGGCAGAAATACTGTGAAAATAAGTGTTAATGTCTTGAGATACTCAGATATGATGGTAAAGGTTTAAGTCAATGCCATAATTAGAAAGGTAGACAGCTGAGAGTGAAACGAACCTGCTGTGATTAATTACATGACACGGACTCAAGAAAAGCCCAATCTCCCAGGCCTTTGCAGACAAATCTCCCAAGGGGAGAAAAAAAAATGTTAATGTAAAGCATTGCTTTCTCCTCTGCAATTATTGTTTTAGAATTTCCATGCTCCACAGGCCAAGAAAAATAAAAAAAACAGCCAGATTATTTTGCTCTTGCCAAAATAATCTCTCCTGAAGCTCGGACAAATTTGTGCTGTGCATTTGGGCTTACCTTTCAGTTTTGCTTAAATTAGAGAAGAAAAGCCTTAAAATAGCAAAATTGACATTTACAGTAAAATGCCTTTGCTACTATAAAGCCAAGTCAGAATGAGACATTACATTTACTCTACTGCCCTCCACCGGAGAAATGTGCTGGCTGAGATGCCAAGATAACCGCATTTTGCAAGAGACCAAGGGGTTTCTCTGGACTGTCTGAACATCTGCACTGAAATTAAGTTCTCTCCCTGTGGTTCTCCTTGTCCATCTCTTATTTCTCCACCTGAGCATAAATCCCCAGCTCCTCCACAGGACAATGCTCCAATGGACCAGCATTTGATCCAGCATTTTGGAGTCTTCCTCAGCCCACTCCTACCACCCAAAGCTAGCTGTACATCAGCATGACCAACCATCACTTGCTGGTTCACCTGCACTACTTAAATAGACTAGAGTTCCAAATAGACTAGAATTCCACTGTCACCTGGAATTTGCTCTTTGCATGTTACCACTTGTCCTTCTGTCCATCTGTTTTCATCTCCCATATGGAATCATCTTTCCTACCTCATATATACATTTGAATACCTCTCTTCCTTCCACATTTATCCCATCTGCTGCTGTGTGTCTGTCTGAAAGCTAGCCCTGGCTACTTTTCCAAACACGGATCACAGCAGTGTGAGGACACATAGATTAGACTGCAGGGATGGAATATCGAGCTTTTCTAAATGAGAAAATTTAATTCAGAAGTCCATTCATTCACAGAAAATAACACCATGCAGGGTCAAAAGGAAACAGGTTTTCATGTGGAAAAAGAAATGCAGTAAGACACACTGAAGTGAAGAGGTATGTAGGATTGCCTCCTTGTTTCAGAAGCCTACACTCTCACCTGTTATAACTATGAAGGAGATCAAAAAACATCATGTCTGTAGTGTTGACAAACTTGCACTGGACAGGCAGAAACTCTCCATCTGCTGAGCACTGTGGTGGGCTCTTCTCCCCAAACCCATGAAGAATGCGACGGTCTCGGATCTCACAGCTCCCCGGACCTGACAGGGAAAAAAGTAATGTTTACTGGTGTTTTCAATTCCCACAAAAAGCTGAGTAGTTATATTACTTGAGTAGTTTATATTACTTACACCGCTTTGGCTTTCCTCTCTGCCTGGTGCCGTAAATCTCCATTCCTTCTGGATCCACACACCAACACTGACCCAGCTCCGTGTCACACTGCACCGCATCAAATGCCCCTGAATCCAGGCACTGAGGGATGTAGGAGATGCTGCTGCTGTTGATGTAGCGACTGACCAGGATCCTCTGCTTTTGCAACTGGCAAAAGGATAGGCCTGTAGTACCAGAGCGGGGCATGGTTAGAGAAAGGTACTTGTTGGGCACTGAATCATTTATTAAGGCAACATCTGAGTTTTCTGAGAGCTGCAAATTCTGATTTTGCCACCCAGTGGCATGAGGACTTTGATGGACTTGAGGTCATGGAAACTGGTATACAGAAACCCACCACAGATGGGGCTGATGACCTTCAACTCAAAAGCCAATAAATTAAATTGATCTTTCATTCATGATTTACATTACTGTGACCTTCATGAATAGAGATCATCCAGGTGTATCAGGTTTCCATGAGCAGCTCCAAAAAATCTCCAGAACTTCTGCGAGAAAGACCCAGCAAATTACAACACACTAGAGTCCATCAAAATCCAGGGCTAATCCATTCTTGATTTCAGCAGTTCAAATGCAGATTTAAATGGCTATTTACCCAATTTCAACAAAAATAGTAACTTGTGACTTACAAGATATGGGATATCCATTCTGTTTGCTGCCAGGTACCTCAATGCCATTCTCATCCACACACCAACAGGAAAGACCATTCCTAGTGCACTGAACTGTCCTGAAGAAGATCACAAGTAATATATTTCACTTTGTTAGCGACAGAGTCCTCAGTCAGCATGGGATATAAACCAAGACATAAAGCAAGCCAAACAAGTTCAAGTACCTCAACATCGCAAATAATGGAATCAGAAAGGGCTGTGTTTATGGTGAATCTAGATCTATCTGATGGAAGCTCTTAATTCTAGTAATTCTCTGAAGTCTTCAGGAATTGCAGATAAGTGACTTGAGGTCAGTCAGGAAGCAAGCAGGTTGGACAGAATCCTGATTCTCAGTATTTGAGAATTACCATATATTTTGAGACATTTTTAAGTGAAATCTAGCATGGTCTAGGTCCTCCGCCTTAGGCAAGGATAAGGTAATAGTAGAGAACGTTACAACTTGCACTCCCCTCAACCTCACCTTTTACTCATTAACATCTTGCATCTTTAAGCAACATGCTGCTCTCTAAACCACCATTCTCCATGTGCTTTAGTTCCTTTACTGGTTTAGAAGGAAGCCCAACTGTGGCACCCACAGGAGGGTGGGTAACTTCCCCAGGTCAGCTCGGCTCAGCTGTGCCAGTGGCACGCTGATCACAGGCCACGTGCCCATCAGCGTGTGTAGGAAGACAGCAGTTGCATTACACAACAAGCTGCACCAAGTATTTAACACACAAATAACGCTGCCAAGATTAGCCTATTAATATTAGATTGACCTCGTAACCCAGAGATTATTTCCAGCAACACGTAAATCATTCAGGAGAGGCTGGATCTGCAACATGGCTCAGTGAAGTCCCTTCAGTCTCCTGCACCCTCCAGTCCGCTGACATGGAGGCTCTTCAAAATCGAAGCTAACACTTTCATTCGTAATGAAAGGTCATGTCACATAACAGCAGGATGATAGCAGGGATGAGTACCTGAACTGGCCATCTTCTGAGCACTGAGGAACGTGGTTTTCTCCTCCTGAAAAAGCTTTTTCCCTCTGAAGCTCGCATGGACGTAACGGTTGGGAATCCGTCTGGTACTCTGAAAGCAGCGAGAAGGTAAACACGTAAGGGTGGTTTCACCACAAGCCTCTTCATCTCAAAACCTTGTTAACGCCAACACTGAGTGGTAAAAGTCCCAGATTTGTGTGTCCTCCCTGGTTGCGCCCCCGTTGCTCCTTGCATGCATTTCTGCATGGGATAGCACAGGGGGGGACTGAGCACACGACACTGGCTGCGCTGCCAGCTGCAGGATCAGCGCAGGACAGAGATGCTCATGAAGCCCTTTCCCAGGCCTGTATTTAATTAGCTTCAACTCTGTTCTGTACTGGTATAGCTATTGTTTTCTGGTACCTGAGGGAGTCTACGTAGTCAGAGTTAGTTGTGGCTATCACCACAAAACAGCCCTTTGCCATAACGACACACATCACTGTTAACATTTTATGAGCATTTATTCTTTACTGAAGCTAAGTCACTCACTATTCTACAGAAAGGAAAGGCATTTCTTCACAGCCTCATGAAAGGCCTAAAAAGAATCAATGTCTAGTGATTAGCATCAGGGTAATTCATATTGGGAGCACTTCTCAATTTTAAGCAGGGCAAGTGATCAACTGCTGAAGAACTATGAAGAAAACAGTCGACTCTTCAGTTCTTAATGCACTCAAAAGCACATTTGGATGCTGGTTTAGGCGAATAATGACATCCAGTAAATTCTTTGGTACAGAACAGATTAGTTGATCTGACACTTTCTCTGTCAATATATGATGAATGTCACACCCTTAATTCCGGTGACTAGTTCTATAAAAATACAGCAAACAAGCATAACCATAGCTACAGCAATTTAGACCAAAGTTTCACTTAATCCAGTATTTGGTCTGAGTGTGACCACACGTAGTATTGCCAATAAACCATAAGTATTCTGAATACTTTGATAATTTGCAGCTCAGGGATATCTTTAACCACAGATGGCTTCTGTCCACCCCAGATCTCTGAATCACTTCTGTTCCTATGAGCTTCCACTGTGTCCCCTTAAGCCCATGTGGAGATTTTCACGAGACTGTAAAGGGATTTTAGGTTAGCTCACCTATAGACATTCACACGTAGGCAAACCTCACTGTTTTCATCTCAAACGTGACTCTGAGCCTGTTGCTCTGGGGTGTGCAGAGATCCCTTTGTACAGTGCTAGAGTTTACTAAGACATCTGAGTTCAGAGATTAATGGAAGATTCAATTTGCTTGTTGTGCAGGACTGTCAAACTCAGACCAGGGAATGGGGACAGCACTCAGACTGTCCAGTATCTTAAAGTTCAAGCATAAACTAGACGATAGCACACACAAAGACAAGTTATAATCGTAGGACCTTCACATCCCTTCAGCACCACCTTTTCTTAGTCAAGCTCCTTCTCTAGCCCAGCCTCCTCTTCCAGAAAACAGAGTTTTTCCCACTCAAAATCCAGGTGTGCAGAACTCAGACAACCCTGACCTATATTTTAGCATTTAACCTGGAGCCCAAGCTCACTCTCCGCAGCACACAACAACTAGCTAAGTTTGCAACGTGTGAGATTTAAGACCGTTATAAACTTCATTAGAACGATACACAGAGAGGCACAAAGAGCGCAGTCGCTCCTGGACACAGGCAAAGTAAAAGAACAAGTGTACTTACCGAATATATTGGCAGCTGCTACGCTAATAAAGCAGCAAAGAAGAGTGCAAAACGGGACGGAGCCCGTCTTGCGATGGGAGAGCTCCATCCCCTTTTGTGAGGGAGGCAGCCCTGCACGCCCCAGGCAGCCTTCACCTGCCTTTTTATAGCAACCACCATGTGGATGGGGTCACTTACGCGCCGGTCGACTGGTCGTGAAATGGGGCGAGTGACGCATATGACGTTTCTGAGAAAACCAAAAGAGGTCTGTTCACCTGGAAGAGCCCCCGGTGGTTCTCGTCCTCATTCCCGCTCCAGGGAGCACGGCCGAGCCCCCTCATCAGAGCGGAGAACAAACGGCTGCAGGCACAGGGGGGACTTCGTTAAATCAACATTCAAATTGAGCACATTGACATGACATCGGCCAGAGCTCGTCTCTCACCTGCGCTGTGGGTACAACCAGAATTTGTGCTTTGTGCCAGAAACATATGTTTTTGTGTCTCTAGAGAGCGCAGCCTGCCAAGGGGAAAGGCAAGAGTTATGCCTCCAAGAGCTGCAGCACTGGGAGTAAATACAATTTGTAACGTGGTTATTCATTATTAAGTGAAAACCAGGATGGACACAGCCCCACTGACTGTGAAGGGAATTGAGGATCGGAGTCAATTGCATCTGACCTTCTTTTCTTTTACTCCCACTTGCACCGTGCGCTTTTATACAGACACTTTTGTACCTAACGGGAAGCAGCTCGGCTTCCTGGGCTTCATCCTCCAGGTGTAAGATCAGTATAACCATTAAGGATATTAAGCCCAACTTTTTGGTACTAATTACATGTTTTAGGTTGAGGATCTTGCATATCAGAAATATTGTTTCCTTGGTTCCAGAGTATTTAGGGGACTGGAGCACCTCTCTTACGAAGAAAGGCTGAGGGAATTGGGTCTCTTCAGTCTGAAAAAAGACATCTGAGGGGTTACCTTATCAATGCCTATAAATTCCTAAAGGGTGGGTGTCAGGAGGATGGGGCCAGGCTCTTTTCAGTGGTGCCCAGTGACAGGACAAGAGGTAATGGGCACAAACTTGAGCACAGGAAGTTCCACCTAAACATGAGGAGAAACTCCTTTACCTTGAGGGTGGCAGAGTCCTGGCACAGGCTGCCCAGGGAGGTGGTGGAGTCTCCGTCTCTGGAGACATTCAAAACCCGCCTGGATGGGTTCCTGTGCAACCTGCTCTAAGGTGACCCTGCTCTGGCAGGGGGCTGGACTAGATGATCTCCAGAGGGCCCTTCAGCAGAGCCAAAAACTGTGACCATCTCTTACTTGTCCACCTCTTACGATCGTCAGTTAGCATTTACTTGCACCAGGAATTACAAGAACTCACCCTGATTTCTTATGTAAAGTTTTTTGGACAAACGGGCCCAGAAGAATTAACTAAATAATAAGAAGCACACGTTCGAGGCTTGACGTGGGCTGATTTCAGGAAGCAGTGAGAGCAGTACTCTTGTTTATGATTCATGGGCACGAGGCAGTCTAGAAACTACTCTACTGACACTCTCCTTCAGGCCAGGACTGTGTTAACACCAGTTCAAGCATCCTTCTGTCTAGGCTGCAGACTGCTACGGTGTTTGATATATCTGGTAAAGGTCATCCCAAACAGCAGCACAATCTTGCTTTAGCATGGTTAGCCTTTTTAAAATGAGCAGGACTGTATTTGTATTTGACTTTCTTCAAGCAACCTACTCTGGACTTGAGGAAAGTCAATAGTCCACAGAAAGATCAAGCTGGGAAAAGATGAAGAACGCATCCAGCATAGGTGACACACCAAAAAACCCACAACCTTCAGAGGCATAAAGAAGAAAAATACTGTAACAGCCCTGGTTAAGCAGGAACAGAAAGAAAATGAGTTTCTGGATGAGCAGAGCATTTGCAGGGAAACGTACAGGCAGAGCAAAGGAATGGGACTAAACAGAGAATACCTGGCATCAGCACCGGGGGGCGGGGCTGAATCTGGAAAGATGAAAAGTTTGACCACGACATCTATTTCTGACTCAAGAACACTTCAGGGCTCTCAGGTTTGTGTCTCGCCCGCAGTGCAGCCGGGCAGATCCAGGAGAGCACCGAGAGGCAGCCCAGCGCCAGGGGCTCTCCAGGGGCAGCAGCGTTGGGGCTCAGGGGCACAATGGTGTTTCCAAGACACAGAAACATAACCAGAGCGTGAGCGTGATACTGATTTAGTCAGTTACTTTTTGTACTGTGCTGAAAATTCTTTTCCCCCGGGTTTATAAAACATTAACTTGTATTTTTCTTAAGTTAGCAAAAAAATTGTCATTCAGGTTTCTTGCACAGCAAATGGGGAGAGAAGCAGGGTCATTAATGTAGCCTCCTCTGTTCTTTGCTGCCGCAGGTCATTAGTAGTTGATAACAGAGTAAAGGCAGACAGGAAAGAAAGGAGTTATCAAAGGGCTATTACTAAGAAAAGAAGCACAAATCTGCAATATCTACATAATGCCGATTCCCAAGATTACTTTCATTTCCTTCAGAAAACAACCTCTGAGCTATGCAAGTTGGGAAGAACAGCCAAGTGTTAAAAGTCTCTTAAAAAACAACGTGAGAGAGTGAGCTTTGGCAATTGGCATCACTTAAACCACTTCTAGATGTGCGTCAAACCAAGATGGGCATCTCAGCACACGCAAGTTCAATGGGATGCAACAGTGGATTTAAAAAAAAGAGAGAAATAAATAAAACCTAGTTTACATAGCAATATGTGCAATCCACATTCTTCACAGAAAAGGCGGCACTTGTCACCAATGGCTGGCCAAACTCAGATTAAGAAAATCCTCACTGAATAACTTTCAGTGTAAGGACAATTGAGTTGACCTCTATTTTATGCACCTGGGGAAACAGGGAAGAATATCTTAAAATAGCTCACCGATAGAGGGGAGGAGCAAGCAGAAAAGGTCCCTGTGGCCAATACGGCCTTAAAACTAACACATTTCCAGAATCGTTGCTCTAAGGCTGGAAATGAGGGTTTCCTTTGTTGTACACGCTGGCAAAGCTACTCCATCTAGACTATGATTGTTGGGAGGGAGAAAAATGTCAGTGTGATGAGATATTGAAATCTCAGAGCTCAAGGGAGAAGCAGAGCATTTAGTCATTGTTCTAGCTTTGCATCCATTTTTTTGGCGGAAAAGATGGTTTGTGCTACTGCAATATTTACATAGGCAAAAGCTCAAGGGTCAACCATTCCTGTATATGAATGCATATCTATACCCACTGAAAAGTTGCTCTCACCCAAATAAAACTTGAGCCCGACAAGCAAACCTTACTTCAAGAAATGAGCTTAAGGCAGCAAATTGGAAGTAAAAATTTTAAGAATAGAAAACATTGTCAAATTACGCACATACAACTAGTTAATTTGTTTTTCCATAATAAATTCCTTTTCTGTGTCAAATAAATCACCAATATTGGACAACCCTCTCCCACATTTTAAGAAAACTATGTAAAAACATAGACTCACACCATTTGTTAGCAACTTATTACACTTACGGATAGAGGAGAACTAGGTTTTACGCTTGGTACATTTCTCTCAAGCATGAGACATTTTTCTCCGTTTTCTTTACATGATTTTGGCAGATAAAACAACAAGGCCTTGTGAAGTACTTATCTCTATCATCTCTAGTTAAGTTTTAAAAAGTCCTCATGTGTTGTGAAATTAAAAGATGTCACAGAAAAAAAAAAGCAGAGCCAAAAAAACCCCCCAGATAATACAAGTTTTAGTCACTTCATAGGCGACATGTTCTTCACATTAGAAGAACGATGGGGAAGTTCCAGTAATTTGGCCAGATCAGAAGAAGGGGCAGACGATTTCTCAATTTTTCTTTGTATTATAATTTGCCAGCTGGCAAAGTGCCTTTGGTGACAAAAGAACCCAAAGGACCCCACGTAAGAACATCTGAATTTGCCTTTGTTGAAATGAACCATTTCCAAGACTGGTAAAATGGGTTTTTTCTTACTTATCCATTGGAGGTAACAGTTTTCCTTTATCTAATAGTACCACAGTGAGGCAAGGTAGAAAAATGTTTATTTTATTCTCATGACAAGAGGGATGTGCTGAAACCCCAAGTCAGTTCTGCAACACGCAGTGGGGCGAGGGATGGATTTACACACTGAATCAAGCCAAAGTTTGACAAAAGCAGGGTAAGGCGGTGAGAAAAGGCACCGGCAGCCACACAGGACAGCAGCAGGGTGCCAAACTTCTGGTGTTGGTGGGACAAAACCACTTCCAGTCTTTTTGGTAATACAGTATTTCACCTTCTGTGAACTGAGGGCAAGAGCGCACAGCCAACGGAGTCAGAAAGTCCAAGGACACACAGAGCTGTTTCTGCCACACAACAAAGCTGTGGAATTCCGTACGCCACCCCACGGGCAGAGACAAAGGAATGAAAAAAAAAAAAAGACAGATTAAACTCATGGAGTGCAGATCTGTCAGTGACTGATAAACCAGATGGTCTTCATAAGGATTTGGGTAAAGGAAACCTCAGTTCACCCAAAGTGAAAGGGTGAGGCCAGTTTGCACAGATCATTTATAGTCAGTATGTTTTCTACAGACACTGAGGTTTTTCTGCTGCAGATAAGACACCGAACTGACTAGGCGTTTGGTCTGACACAGGAAACCTCTTTAATAAGTCTGCTAATTAGAAAAAGTGTTTTGGTGTATTGCTCTTGAGATCTGAATTTGGCCTTGTATCTTAAATCTGAGAGACTGCTTTGAGACTGTACCTTCAATAATGATAGAAATACCTGTGTCAGAATTAAAATTCTGAAATTTCTTGCATGTTGACGATAGTATTTTTTGCTGTGAGCAACGGAAGAATTTCTCTGTGTTAGTAACTCATTTAGACTGTGTCCGATTTCATTCCCCTGCCACTTACGTCTTGCGCTCTCTCCCACAGGACGCCTAGGACAGGAACTTCCTTAGCATCCTCTGCTTATTTCTTTCCTACTACAATAGCGTCCTGTACAACAGGTTATAGGCAATGCTAAAATATAAGAAATCTCTAAAAGCAAACTGAAGTTATTTTGTAATGACTTTGTACAAAGGCACAAAACTAGACACACCTTTAGGAGGCAGATGCACCTGCCCAGAAGAAACACCATCACTGTGAACACGTCATCGAAAGACATTGTCTTTTGTTGTGGTTTGGGCAAAACCAGGACATCTTTCAAGAAACGAGTACATTGCAAACCCCGAAACTGTTGAACAGCAAAGCAGTTAAAAAAACTCTAATTCCTTTGCCACACAGGAAGTAATTCTTTACTGTAACTAATTTACTGACTGCATAATTTGCCCCCAGGCTAAAATACAACTGAAGATTCCCTAAAGCTTTGCGATGCATACAAATAAGTGAGTACTGATGACAGCATATACCTTATAGACTACAGGCTAAAAACGCCACTGAAGATTCCCTAACGCTTTAGGACACAGACAAACCCTCACCAGTTTGCCAAAACAGAAGTCCACTGAACGGCACGTAACAATCTCAACAGACCTTTATTGTGAGTATTAGAATGCAGTCAACATTATTGCTATTAATAAAAAAAAAACAAAAACAAAACAAAACAAATCACAGAGTAAGTATTTTGCTTCTCTCATAGAAGAGTTAATAATAGTGCACTGCTGCCTCTCAGAGCATTTAGTGACAATACACTGGCGGGTGGCTCAGGCCAGGTTTAAAGCAAGGCAGGCTGCTGTTTGGGGTCAACAGCAATCGAACCAGCTTTAGTTATTCAATCCATACAACAAGGCTTGGCTCATCTGCTGCTTCCGCACAGGCCCAGTGTGTATGGACAGGGAAATTCACTCACGAATGATTTTTTTCGCTCTAGTTTGTTTTCTCCACGCGATACCCAATTTTGTATTTGAGCTGTTCCGGCTGGCGCAGAATGGCTGCCAAACGCCCAATCTGCTCCCTGGGCAGTGTATTTTCACCATCATTACATGCTCCGAACTTGTTTTCCAGATATAAACAGATATACACATAGTGTATAATAGTTATTGCTAAAGACAGAACCCCACACACCCAGGACATAACATAGTGTAATAAAAACCATTGCTGAAGTATTTCAAACATCCTCTGTAAAACCATCACCTAAAGCCATACGGACTCCGTACAACAGAAAGCAGCTAATTAGATGTGAGATGAGCAACGAGCATTTCGAAAGTGATTAAGCCTCTGAGCTTAATAAGCCCTCCAAAACTAAGGTGCATGTACTGTAATATTTCTAAGCAGCAGAGAGAAAATCTGTAGTTCCAGTGTTCTGAACTGACACGCAAAGGGGGGTCCTGTTTGCAAAGGATACACCGCGGTGTGCACCCCCTTTACACATCAGCACCTCCGGGCCACCACTAATGGGCCAAGGTAGTCAGGATGGCCCAATTGAACGCTCGCCGCTTGTCACGAATCTCCTATTTGCAGAGGGCTTCCCACCCCCGACTTTTGCTGCTGATTTTTACGTCGTGCTCCAGTTCAGTTCAGGATGTTTTGTGTCATTTAAAGCTTCGGTGAAGGAAAATAGTTACGGTTTCCCCTCAAATACAAAGGAAAAAATATTCTGGTTTGCAGACAAAATACTTTTATCATTTTACTATGACATTCAAGCGGCTCCTTTACATCCCAGCCTTCAGTTTGGCCAGGAGCGCTGGAGTCCAACAGTGCCAGAGGGGTTTTGCTCTAATATTCATTCAAGTCTAGTTAAGTTCGTAAACAGATGGGAGCAGAGAGAGGTTTGCACCATTTGCACAAGACCCGAAGAGGCTTATGAAAAGAAGGCAGCAAAAAAAAATCTAAAGATTTTGATCACGGCACACACAACCCAACCGTACACTTTGCACAGGACACAAGGAAGGAGACCTTTCCCTACAGCTGCTTCCCACAGCAGCCAAAGAACCGGGCGTAAGGACGGAGAAGCGAAACCCTCCAGGCATCACACAAGACGAGAATGCAGAAAGCTGAAGAACAAAAGGAGAAACAGATGGAAGCTGCAGAACAGCGGAGGAGGACACAGAGGAGCTCAGAGGCAAGAGACAGAGGTGGATGTCAGCCACACAAGGAGACTGCACCCCTGGAAGGAGTTTCTGTTCTCTGCCACCCAGCAAATAGGCAAAATCTATCAGAAAATTGCAATCTATATCCTTTGACTATTTTAAAGAGGACCACAGGCTCCTACCACTGCAAGTTACCCCACAGCTGTATGAATATCTATGCATCTAAGGCCAGAATATCCAAAGTATGGGCACTGCTCAACCTACAGCTACCCAACAAGAGGACTAGCAGGAAGCATCTTCCAACCCATTCCCTGCCATATGACCCAAGGTACCTCCATTTTGTAAGTGAAACAAAGGGAACCCCATCCTGTCACACCTGATCACGTCACCAAGACTACGTTTCATTTATTCCTGCAAAACCGATGTTCTACTGCCACCACTGCAACTGAAGACACAGAATTCCTGACGTAGATGCTTGTGGTATGCTCACAAGAAGGAGAAGGCTTTGAAACAAAACACCCCGATACCTCCATTGAAAATAAAACCCTAACCCTCAGACAAAAAGCTGGGCATTTAAAGGCTCTACAAGTTAGTCATTTAGTCCTGTGAAATCCCAAGAGGCTTCTGTACAACGGCATTTCCCTTTTGTTTATTACTATTAAGAACTTACACTAAGCTAAAAGAAGGCTGCAAATTGCATTTTTTTTACTTTTTCTGTGCACATGTATCAAAGCCAGTCCTTACATCGCCATATGCTGTTCCTCAGAGAGGGTCTGCCTCCTCCATCATAAAGCACAAGCAATTGCGATTCACACCCCAATAAATGATGCTGCAAATGAGACTGCGTGAAGGTCCCCGGCTTATTTACAGAGGAAGACAGATGGGAAGCGATGCCTACAGGAAAAAGATTCACATGATAAGGCCAACTAGAAGAAATACCAGCACGAGCCAGGTCCCATCGGGTTTGACTGGCGCACAAGCAAAGCAATCAACTGTAAATTACATTCTGTGCAAAACACTTTGCATTCTTATGGCACTTGACTTGTAAGTGTTTAAGGGAAAAAATACCCCAACAACTTCAAAAGCATCCCAAACCTTTAAATACTTGAGAAACTGGGGCCAAAACCAACATTCACATCTTACGGAGTAACATCACAACTGGCGCAAGCAAACTCAGACAAGTTTGTGAAGCATTCAAGCAATACCCAATGTATCACAGCGCTGTCCCTACGGACACCGAGGTCGTGTTTCTTAGAAGAGATGAATGCTTGCAGCAATTCTTATAATACACGACTACGCAAGAAAGGAAGATTTTTAAAAAAGAAATCTGAACAGATTACTTGCTTTTGTAAGCACAGTCCATCCTGAATAAGGCCGGATCCTGAGAGATAAAATGACATACTCATGTAAATGTAGAGACCGTTACACATACAAAGAGATGACAAGTGAAAGCTACATGGACAGCTTTAACTTTGACCTTACAGTTTCCTTTTCAGGATACTATTCCTGCATATCTGGACCCAGAATGAAATCCATCCTCCTACCTGGAATCTCTCGGTCCACCTCACGCTTCAGTAACATTTACAGTTGTATTACACCACACGCACGCACACACGGCATCGTATCGCTACAGCGTATGCTGTATAAACCATGTAAACACACTCCACTTTGTTCCAAAGTAATTCCTCTGGATTTACACTTCTCTTATACAGTACGCACAGTACCACATTGGAGGCTATGCAGCAAGTGAATAATATATAAAAAAGTCTCACATATCCAAAAGCAAGTAGGTCACTCCACTATTCATAGTTTGAAGCAGTTATTTAAGCATCCAGCTATATGACACAGAGTATTTTATTTATTAACAGTTGCTACCAAAACATCAACAGCTCCTCAGCTCTTACGTTCTTCCTGCACTAGGAAGTTGCCAATCATGACTCCGTAATTAACTCCCGTGTTACCATGCAGCTCTGGAGCCTCTCCTATAAGCTTGATGTGACAAGACTTTTTAAATAGCAACCACTCTGTAACAGGGTTTTACATTTTGCTTTGGACGTCACAAGTGATAGCTCACTTCAGACACGGCAGACAGACAGTAAGCGTCAGGGTAGATTTATTTTAGCAGCGAACTTAGCGAATTTAGCGCTGCTTTCTTTCTCCATAATGGTTTTACCACGAAAGTTCAATGCGCTGGTTGCAACGTCTTTCCCACATAATCCATCTTTGGCATGGCTTTTCAATTTTATGCATCCTCAAAAGGCATTCCAAGATTTTTTGACTTTTTTTTTGATGGTCTGTACGTTATAACAGTCACTTCTTTTTTACATTTGTATGTGGATCAGGAAGAAAAGTGGAAAATGGAGAGTATGCAGAATAGTTTTAATAAACAGTTTTACATACAGTACCTTACATATAGAACAGTGTGTTTGCAAATTTAAATAATTTTTGAATGTACAGTGGCTTGTACTCTTATCAAAAGGTAAATTCAAGTTTACTGTCTATCGGTTCTAAAATGCATTTATACAGATAACTAGAACTGATAAACAGACGCGAGGCATAAAATGTTCAAGTATCTTAACGTCATCAGTTAAATAGCCTCCTTTTAACAGTCATATTTTACAAATTTCAAAACCTGTACATACATTATTTTCAATTTTAGAAACTGCTTGTTAAAAGGTAACATTTAATGTTAACCACCAGTTCTTATAGTCTATTGTAATAAAACTAGACATGTGTAGATATAAATGTATATAGTATGTATATACGTACACGTGTATCTATACACATATACATACACATACAAATCCGTATGTAGCACTGGGTACAGTGGCAACTTATGAGCACAGGGAAAGTCCTGGGCTCAAAATCCAGCAAGAGCTAACAGAGCAAGTAGGTTGCCTTTGGTTTCATGACGTTTCATTCACCGAAGCTGGAAGATTTTTTTAAAAACGATCTTGGATAACGCGTCTTGTGACATTTATTCTAGTGGTTTAGTATTATCCACAGCCACAGACAGTTTTGCTGCTCTCGTCATTCCTCATCCCAGCTGAGGATGGTAAAGTTTCAAAGGGCCAACACCAGAACAGAGCTACCCAGGACAAAAATGGTACCTTGAATCCTGAATACTGCAATAGAACATAAAAAAATATAAACTAGATACAATTTCGGATGGATTGCTGGCACCGAGTAGGACTTTGGAAAAAACCTTCATCTAAGTCATAATCAAACTCTCATCCCAGTGGTTTTAATATTATTTGGCACATCTGACCACTATTTGCCACTTATGTTTTAAAGGAGCCTAAGGGTGCTGTAATAGGGATTTCTATTTAAAAAAATACTTTAAAAAGGAGACCATGATAGGTAATTTCTTTCAAAAAAAATCAAAGCTAGCACGTTCATTTCCCTGACCATACATGAGAGAAGGCAACATCCTAAAAACTTTCCTTTTAGAGAGGATACAGATCTCTCTGTGTCTATCTTTTACTAGCAAGGTAAGAAGAATTCATTAAAAAAGCAGTTCCCAAGAATTTTTACTCGTCTGCTGAATTCTGTGAATTTAGAATTTTTTGCCAAAGGTTTCAAAATACTAGCATTGTTCTTCGCAGAGCTTTTGTTTGTTCAACTTTCTTACATATGGGGACTTTCTTGTTTATCATGTTAAAATCACATCAACATTTCTCAGTATGCAATATATTACACATTTTGAAGCTTGGGCACCGAATACTCAAATTTTCAATAGAACAGATTCCTTACTCTAGATTTCCTCTCTCCTCTCCCTAAAGCTTCAGGCTATTAACGTAATCAGCAAAGAACCAGATAAACGCTCAGCTTTTTGCTGTCTTCCTGTCGGTCTTGTGGCTAGTAAGAAAATTCACTGTAAAGAACCTATTTTTATTTCTTTATTCTTCCTTTTGTCATACAGAGCAAAGCGTCGCTATTTGCTGTACTTTCCCCATGTCAATTAAGAGCTGTTTGATACGTCGCTTGAGCTGAGGCAATCTTGCCAGAGGATCGGGTGGTTCCAGTTCTCCAGTGAAATCAAGCCAGCTTTCTAAAACTACAGAAGAAAAAGGAAGAAGTTGATTAGAATCAAGAAGCAGTTTTCATAAAAATTAAACTTTGCTTTCTTACTCTGTCTTTTACGAGAAGTGAAAATACACCAAGGCTGTGATTTTTATTTAACAGAATAAATGTTTATTAGGGAAACACGAACTAATTCTGTGTTTCACTTAAAAAATGCAAATGCACCTTCCAGTTTGGTTGTTACTAAAAAAAGGTACCTGGGAGCAAACTATACCCTTGGCTAACAATTTACCATCTACACACATAAAAGAAACCTCAGTTCATGGCTTTCTAGCTATGACAGTTCTGCAAGAGAAAATGCAACCCTTAAATGCAAGACTTGCTTCTGTCCTTCCTTTTAACAGCCTCCTGTTTACAAGGCCCAGGTTACAGAATTTTTTTCCCTATCTTTTTCAAGGAATTTCTATACTTGTAGAGCCAGAGAAGGAGAAAGGCCAAACCTGTTAGCCTAGAAATAATGCCTAGTACAAGCAGGATTATTGAAAGTAAAACTTCAAATGGGAATAAGTAACTTTATTTGTCAAAAGATCAATAAGGACTCCTACGACTGGCATTCTTTATTTCCATGACCAGCGAGTAAACTTGCATGCTGTAAGATTCACTCCTACGCTACAATCTCATTCAAGTTTTCTCGTGAAGCCTGCTTTGTCTTCCTGAAACTAGTTACTTGCTAATATATAGCCGAAGTTGAAGGCAGAATGAACACACTTATTTTTTTCTCAAATATTGTCAAATACTAGAACAATCCAATACTGGATTGTTCCAGGCGCAGAAAAATCCATCAACTTTATGATCCACGTCTGGACAAAGACGAGATCAGTTATCTAAGCTTTCTGAAGTCTGCCTAATATCACAAACTTGAGCTACATTTTCAGGGGTCCCGAGTGCTTAAGCTACTTTACTGGGCATCCAAAACTTGTGGAAGTGGGTTGGAGCATCAAGGGGACAAGCTCTGGTTATAATATTGGGTACCCAAATTTGAATACAGTACTTAAAAATCCATCCTCAGCGCCTCAGATCACCTTCAACACAGTTGCTATGAAAGATGCTGTTACAGGTACATTAACAAGGATCTGGCAATGCAGTTACCATCAACTTCTTTTTCAATCAGGTCCATTCTGCTGGTGACTTCGTTCTGTACATTCTCTATATGGGTAAGGAGATTTAGCTGCCATTGAAGATGTGCGTCCACTTGTTCCTCTGAGCCTTTTCTTTCATTACAAACAAACACAGTGTTTCCTTCAGCAGAATTCTTCTTCACAGGAGCGACAGAAAGAAAAAAAATTGCCATTTAGGACGTTTTGTTTTGTTAAGTTCTGGTGTTGATTTCAACACTTGAGTCACATGATAAACTATGACATTTTAGAATTGTACTTCTGTCTACTTGACCAAAAGCACACTCAAAGAACCAGGTGCCATGACAAATCAATAACTAACCCAAGCAAAATGCAAATTCCATAGAAATGAGCACGTATAGCACTTGAGGAGTGAGACAAGAGGTAAAATTTACCAGCTCAAGCACTTTGTTTAATGCAGTAAGCCTGACTGCATTTCTGTGCCCTTTTTATATAAATTATGACTTAAATCATGAAGCATATTGCTCTACTGTCACTAAGCGTGCAAAAACCTTAAGGTTTGCTTCAACTTTAGCCAGAGAATGAAGGAAAACTCCCTAAAATGCAGTAATATCCAAGACTTCGAAGTAGTTATTTTGCACAAATAAGCTGGGCTTTCTATTTGCTGATGAAGACAAAGACTTGTCTCTTCCTACCATCGCTATGGTCCCGTATAACTTGCAAGCACGAGCCTGGGACAGAATTGAACACATTTGGGGATAGTTATGAGGGCAGTAACACCCAGAGTTATGCAAAAACAGTATGTGAGGAAGTTGACTTCTAAATAACTAGGATCTTCCCAGCAAGTCAAAGATAATACAAAAGTTCCTCATCTTTCTGTATTTGACATTTCAGCTAATGGAAATAACCAAAGGAATTATACTAGATTTAATGAGTTAAAGTGTTCAGCACCTCCACAAATTATCATGGTTCATAGTTTCTATTTTCTATCCGCTGTGACTTCATAGCTGATGAAGTTCTTTCACTATTGATGATGCTGTTTTAGGGATTAAAACACTGGATACATGTGCTCCTGCAGTGTCAGTTCACGGCAAATGCCAGAGCAAGGAGTAAATTTTATCACATTAACACTTTTCTCATAAAGTGTTAAGCGAATTTTTATTCCATGTCACATAATAACAGATTTAACACCATTTTTTTCTTCAAGTATTTCTTTCTCCAGTCAAGAATGGGAAGAGAGGGGAAGAAGAAAACTGGGACTGATGGATTTCAAGTTACCTCTTAAAAATAAACTTACTTTTTTTGCTTAAGATTTAGAAATCAATTAAAACATCAAGTCAAACTTGGACCAACCTGCTGGCAGCTTCATGGGTGAGTCCTGGACGACAAGTACTGTTAATACTCACAATACTCGTTGAACGAGTTCAAGCTATTTGCCAAAGATAGACTTTGAAAGTCAGAAAAGCCTCTGAACTCCCAAATCTTTCAGATAAAGTCTTTCATCTCTCAAGATGTAAGGTTTGTCTCCACAATGTTTTTACTATTCAAACTATTAATCTTTATAAAGGATATTTTCAATGTGAATAAGAAATGTCCTATTTCGTACAATTTTCACATCCTCTCTAAAACCATGAGAGAAAAACAACATTTTTCCCTCGCTGTATAGGGACCCAAGTCCATAACTGTAGAACCAAGATATCTGTTAGTTGACTCTTTTAGATGCCTACATGAACATATCTTCAAGATAAATAACTTACTATCTAAACAACATCATAAAATATTTTCTTTTCCTCTTAATGACCCCTATATTTATTCGAATGGTTAGTAAATGCTTCTTGGGGAAAAAAAAAAATATCAAGGTCAAACAGGTCCTCCTCTAAGTTAAGAGATCAACAGAGGCAATCAGGGAGTGGTGGCAGGAGTAGTATGAGAAGCAGAGCACAGGATCTGGCTCAGAAAGGAGAAATAAACAGGAGGTTCAGGTGGAGAAGGCTCGTGCTTTCAGAAGCGAGAACAAGAAAACTAAATACAATTTAAAAAATGATGCGTAGTCCAAAAAGGGTCTTGATAATAGTCAATCTGAACACTGTTTATAAGAGAAAAGATGATATGTAATGAACTGAAGATTAGGACAAGACAACATAGCATGGAAAACCAGAATATTTAAGGCTCTGAGGGATGCCAGAAGGGAGGCTGCAAAGCCCCAACCAAAACTTCGACAAGGAGAGGTGAAGAAGGCAGCTTACAGAGAAGCTGGTTCATGTAAAAATGGCACTTCAATGTCAGCGTCATCACTGTTTTAAGGGAAGTACAAACAGGTTTCGTGGAGAAACCAAGGTGAGCTTTCCAATGCATATTAAATCTAGGCGGAAAGCCTTATTTCAGCTATCAAGGCTGACTACTGACAAGGGGAACTGAGGTGCTCCAAAGAAAAGAGTACTCTGACCCACTAAGGTCCCTTCCTAGATACATGCTTCAGTTTCAGAAGGAAACTCTAGTTTTGTTTCACTGCTCACATATATTTTCTTTTAATTCTAAAAGTATTTATGCTATTTACAATGGCAATTTAAGCTACTGTTTGAAGGAAATCGTATTTTACCCGCTGCATGTCTCCTTACTTTACAAACCGAATACAGTCATGCAATTTAGCATACAAACAGTTATTTCAAACTAGAGCGAGCCAAAAATCTTCCACTTACATGTCACATTTAAAACTAAAATTAAAAGAAAAAAAGACATATCTTACTCATTTCTTCCACACCAGAAAGTGTACTTCAAAAGGGGGATGAGTTGGGCCATTTATTCTCACACAGTTGATATTGTAGAAAACAGAAAGGTTTGTTTCACTTTGGTTTTTGCTCAAAGAGAACTCTTCACTAAAACCAGACTAACAATTTTCAAACCTTTTCCAGAGTAATGGATTCAAACCATTAATGCAAAAATGAGAAAGAGATGTGTGAGTAGCCAAATATAATCCTGACTAAAAGCCTGTGAAACGTTTGATTAGAAGAAATATGCAATATAAAGGACTCAAAAGACGTTGCAAATGAGGTGAAATTAGTTGGTCGGTAAATCATCACTTGTGGATAGAGTTGTAGATAGTGTTGCTATTAGAACAGAACATGGTACAATAATAAACAGTATTACAAATCTCAGTTCAACACCACCAAAAAAACCCCACATATAGAAAACAGAATTGAGAAAAAAGGAAGCTTGTCCTGTTTTCCTCACCTCACAAAAGACACACAAGTTCTGTTTCAAGACCCTACATTTTAAGCATAGGATTGTTTCTTGCCCCAAATGATTGAGAATAAACAGGTTGAGCACAGGCAATATTTTAACCATACTTTGCATTTCATTCACCAGCTGAAACACGTATACTTCACCTGAAACTATTTGTTATCCAACTTTGCTCCTAGTGATTTCTACTGACTTATTCAATAAAGTATGTCAACTTGCAACAATGGACACTTCCAAACACTTGAAATGCAGTGAGTTTTATCAGACCGAACATATTTTTCCAACTAAGAAACTTCCCAGATGAAGAATGATACTTACCTGCTCATTCAGGCCATCATCTTTAAAAGAATATTGTAAACAGTTTTTACTCTCAGTATGAAATTCCTGATCTTCCTCAAAACTACTTGTATCTTCATCATCTGAGCTCATAAGATCAGTGACTGCTTTGCAATCGTGACCAAAACTCTGTGGTTTTTGGTAACTGTGCTCACTTGTGATGTATGTTTCTTCCATCTTTTGGGGTATACTGGGCAGCTCTTTATGGTTTTGACTATGACACGTCCTTTCAGTTGGATTAACAGCATCCGGCAAAGTCACTAATTTTTTCTCCACCCCAACAGTTTTTTGTTCTTGTTCTTTTCGCATCCCCGAATAAGCCCAGAGATGAAGGTCTGGGTGATGCTTATTTCTGCAAAGGGGAGGAAAAAAAAATCAAATTATAGAGAAAACCATTTACAGCATGGAACTATTAAGCACCCACAGCTGCTAGATCACAGCTACCGATAAGCACCATTATCAAACATGAAAGTATTCCTAGGTGACTTATCAATTTAGGATAAATCCAGAATGTCCATTTAACACAAAATTGAATATTAAAAAATATCACCAATAATCCCGAGATACCAGATCCACTCAGGTTCTGAACACTTAACTTTCACTGAACCTGAAGGTACTCTACATCCTGCACTTGAATTATTTGGACTATTATACAAGAAAGAAGTTTAACATGAGAGAATAATGCACATGGAACAATGTCAGCCTGTGCTACCTAAATCTATAAAGGTGGAGAATAAACCCTGGACTCATACTTACTTCAATATCCCAATCTTCAACTGCAGTCCATGCAATATTTCCGTCACACCATATACATCTGCCAGCAGGTGATGTGTTGACACAATCTTTTTGGCATTAAGATGAGAATAGTTTTCTTTCAAAAATGATAATCCACACATGTGACCATTGTTTAGCCAGTCTTTATCATAAAGATATTTGGCACTCCACCTCTGACCTGGGGTAAACAATAAACAAATTGAGGGCTATCTAAAGCCACAGCAGGACTGTATTTAATACTAAAGTGCTAATAATTATATGTTGTACTCTCCTCATTGTCTCCCAACAACCATGAAAGAATGATTCAAGATTTTGCTATCAATATTTTAAAATACAGTTTTCATGGATTAAGAAGAAACTCTTAACCCTTACGAAAACAAAAATAAACCTGAAATCTCAAGACCTCTCTAAATGGCATTTAAAATGAAAATCTAACCACCTTTATGATCAAAGTACAGGATATTAAGAACCGTGCTATTATCAATCTAACTGCCCCCCAAAAAAGTTTAAATTGGCATTTATCTAACTACTGCAACTTACTTAAAAAAAAAAACGGAACAAACCAAAGTTACCAAGAGAAATGTTAGACAGTGGATTTTATATGGACATATCCAAAACACCTAGCTTGCTTCTAAAAGACATATATTTTGCCTCAGTACTGAAGTATCTATTTTGTAGGAGTCAGGAACAGAATTCATGAAAAGCAGACATTTCAAAAGTTATCTGACAGCAGAGTTCTTAGGCTCTCCTTTGAGGTGCGTTTTACCAGACACTACAAGACAGGATACCGATGTCAGTGGGCCCTCGGTCTCCCATGCTGTGGTACCATCTACAGTCTTAACCCAGCAGGCATGAACAAGTATTTAGCTAATGCCTCTACAGTAACTCAATAACTATTCAAAAAAAAAAAACCAAACCAAAACTAGAAATGTATAATGCTAATTATTCCAATATAATCATTTACAATGAGGAGCCAGACAGACAGGCTGACTAAGACCACAGTATCTTACACTCAATTTCACATCAGACTATCATCATATACAGAACAAAGAATGGGTTGACGGAAGCCCTTCATACCTTTCAGGAGAATACCCTGTCTATCTCTTTTCTGCCCATTATCCCAATACACTTTAAAATACTGACATTGTGAATGACCTTTTTCTCCTGACACAGAAAGAAAAGAAGTAATGGTTAGGAAGGGAGAGAAGATAAAAATTAGGGACACAGTCTCTGCAAAGCAGGGGATAACGAAGTACCTAGTACAGTGCAGGAAAGACACAAGACAAATTAGTTGGTTTTAATACAAAAAAGCTTGACTGCTCAAAGAATACGCCACACAGAGCTATCAGACAAGACCCTATACCACCCACTTGGACTCAGATTGGGGCAAATGGAAGAAGTCACATCTGTCCAGCTCTATTTTCCTAAATTTTCTTCTCAAAAATATCTAATAAAACTTGTGCTGTTTTACACATCTGCAAATGGTTTTCAGATTTCATTTTTTAAATCCAGAATGAAAGTAAATTTCAGGGTGTAGTCTCATTTCCCTTTTGAAACAGCTGGACCGTTGGATATTTCACCAAAAGACACGTACATGAGCTTGTATAAATTGTCAGGAAAAATACTAAAAAAATTCTTCCAAATTGTATAGTTTTTCTCCAAGTAACTGCTAAGAAAAACAGGTTTATGGACAGAATCATTTTTAAAATCAACGTTTTCCTCAGCAAATTATATCAGTTTAAAAGTGAATACACTTTTCAAACTTTAAAACTTATCCTAACAATCCTAAGTTCAAGATGTGCTGTTTGTGCGCTATCATTTACCATAAAAAGTGCTAGATTTTTTCATATTTTACATATTCAGTTCCACACCTTTATTTACACAATTCTGTACAAACACAAACATTATAAAATTGCAATTGATATGAAATTCCATGCACAGCATACTTGAGTGTACTGTGGTAACGAGTCCTTTTTCTCTAAAAAAATATTTAAATGAACAGATGTGACGGCAAGCAGAGGCAAAACAGATCGCTGAACACGAACAATGTGTTCATAAAGACTCTTCAAACTACGATGACACGAAAAAGCGCTAAGGTTTTGGGGGAATTAGGTTTCAACAACTAAAGCGATGGCAATTAAGATCATTAATATGATTTAGCATAGCTGAACAAGATGCTACTAGCAGGAAAGTAAGTTTCTACAGAGTCAGACTCGGAAGCACTTTCCCCAAAGAAGCATAACAGCTAAAACAGACAAACCTTTATCAGTTCAAGCAATGCTTAACATCTCTGCTTAAAAATCCTAAGTAGACCATTGGAGATAAAGGTGCTTTATCCCTACCTGGTGGATCTCTGCAGATGTAACAGATGTACTGCTCTGGAATGCTGTCCTCTAGCAGTCCCATGCACACACTGTGCTGCCAACACAAGCACTCTTCACACTGGCATCAAGAAAAAAATAAACAAGAGGAAAAACTAAAACTGAGATAAGTAGATTAAAAAAAAAATCAGAAGCTATTTCTTGTATTGTCAAAATGCAGAGAACAGCAGTTTAACTTAAGTATCTGGTTTGAGTAAGATTATTTTAGTTGGGCAATTTGTGTTTGGGTAGGCAAAGACATCAAGCTAAAAAATAGCTCTAGTACTGAAAGTTACCTCAACCACAAATTCCAGACTGGGAAAAAAAAGAGTGATTGAAGATGTAATATTTAATAATATTTTACTACAACATTCAGTATTTTAGCACCTAAATATTTAGTAGTGAAACATAAGACAGGAGTATAATATTACAGTAAAGTAGAAAGATAATGTAATACATTACAGCATAACAGTGAAAAGTAGAAAACTCTTCAGTTTAATTATTTATATTTACAAAGCATCTCTCCAGTGCGCTAGAAAGATGTGTTTTTAATATCGCACCAATGGAAAATCTAAAAGAAAAAGAAAATGAAGAGAAAATGAAAGAGGAGAAACAAGAGAATAGGAGAGCAAAATAGAAGTGGTAAGACATGAGGGTCTAGAAACAGCAAACTGGTTGCTCTCAGTGAGATAAGGCATGAAGAGGAAAAATCAGGCTGTCATTGGACTTCAGAAATGGTCAGGGAACTACCACTTAAAAATATATTTCCCTTTCCTCAAGTCAGTGTTTGCCTGTGTTCTAAACATCTGCTGGTTTACTACTGAGAGTCTCTCCTCTTTCCTTTGACATGCTTTTGCGCATCATCAACCTATTCAAAACACGGAAGTCATCTTTCCTTGTCATACTGCTATGGCTACAGTTTCCTCTCCTCTCTCTCAAGAGTTCTACACCAGTCCATTTTTCCACATTATTACCATAGCTGAACCCCTGTTTAGCTCCTCCAACACAGCACAACATTTCAGCGATGTGTTCCCAGGGACAGTCTTTGTGCCCTTCACTTTCAGGTTTTTCTGCCATTTCCAGAAGACTAAGTCCATTAACGCAGGACAGCCACACTTGCCTTCCTTAAAATCTCACCTAAAAAGGCTCTGTATTTTCAACAGAAACTGTACCACATTAATAGTTGAATACAAACCTGTTGGGTTTTTTTTTTTGAGTGCGGGAAAAAAAACACAAGAACTTCATGGCTTTTTCGAAGTTACGGATAACTGTTGTTTGCATCTGATCTAATCACTGTATTATGAATTCCTTGAGACAAAAACTTCGAAATGCTCATTACTAGATGGGAAACGGTCCCCTCACTGGAGTACAAATAAATAAGCAGCAGTAGTTGCAATCCATCATCACACGAATGCTATGCAGACACTGTATGCTCCTCTTCCCTTTTTTCTACACCAAGTAAGATTTAAATTCTTAGCAGTTTCTAAAACTAGACAGTGATTTCTAGTTTGAGAACTGCTGTTTTAAAGATGAAGGATGCGTATCACATACACATCACAGTGACAATATTAACATCTGTAGAGTCTTGGATAGAGCTCAGGAACATTTAGAGTGAGCAGAGTGGCTTCTACAATTGGTAGCGCAAAGCACAAGGGCCAAACCAGAAGGGCTGGTATAACAGGAATAGTCTGCGGACAGAAGCGATGATTCGTGTGTGGGAGAGGATACTTTATTCCAAATTTATCAACTGGCTATAAAGAAAAAGGTTATCTTTCCTTACAAACCTGTTCTACATATCAATTTGTTAGAGAAAACCCATCCTAGAGCAATAGTTCTGCATACATGGAACAGAGTCACACCAAGTGCAGAACATAGAAATACTTTGTTATTGTTCACTTCTGTTTACAGCTCTAGACATAACTTTAGTCTCCAACACATCAAAAGTGCACCTTCACAAGCAAGAAATTCACGTGGAAAATGCATCCCCCCCAAATTTCTTTACCTGAATCATAAAGCCATTTTCTTCATCCAGTTCACAAATGCATCTAACAATTTCATTGAGAGCATCATCTTCATCCTGAGACTCTTCAAAGTTAGTTGAATCAAAATCCTGATTGTATTCATCACCACTAAGTAACAAACTCTCTGTAGAGGAATCATCCAAGAACTCCACATCTGAAAGGTCTAGTAAAAATAAATACATGTGAAATTTTGTGGGCAGAGACACAATGCTTTACGGAGATAAAGGGGGTTTTGGCAGTTAAAAATCTTAATCTGCATATAGCAAAAAATCGCTCTCAAACACGCTGCTGGTATATTAGATTTCTTGATGAATTCTGCAAAATGCCTTTAATGTCATCTCCTCAGAAGCAGAGTAGCAACACTTAATCAAAGCAAGTACAATGCAGAACAGCTTGAGGAGTGTAAGCATTTTGGTTTAAATAGATGCAGTAAAATCGGTCACCATATTTATAGCTACAGTCCCAAACATAAACCAAATAATTCCCATTAAAACTCTCTTTCTTAAAGAATTAAACCTACAAACTGAAAAATGCTGTTCAGGCAACCTACTTTCTCCACTAAGGTCAACAGACAAGATAGCTCTTGGGTACTGGTATGATGTATTCTTCTCTGAGAACATGCTGCGCAAAGTCAGAGAGCTCCCCGAGGACCGTGTTAATGGAGAGGAGCACCTGTCCAAGAACTCAACAGAACTATCTTCATAATCTGAATAATCTGAAAAGTTAAAAGAAAATAAGTCACTGTTACAAAAGTAGGGAAAAGTTTATGACAAGTGCCAAAAAAAAAAAGAGAATATATTAAAGTATACTGCAACATTAGGTTGAGAAGTAAAGCGTATCAACATTGAGGCATTAGGATGATGAAACTGTAAGTATGAAATGGCAAAAGCTCTTCATAACATTTTTTATTCAAAAAAATCCAGTGAGAAACATAACGAAGTTTAATAGCTAAGACAAGCATTACCCCTTTTAACTCCCCCATCTCTGAATGTACAGAGGAGTAATTTTTCCGAAAAGATTATACAGTTGTCTTTTTCCACAATTCATCCAGTACCATCTGCAATCCTTAGCGATGCTGCTGGCAGCTCTCTCGTTTTGCCTTAGGTCTGTTTGTAGCACTACCAACATTGCTACGTAGAAGTAGTTGCAGATGGTCCTGTCAGTTTAAGTGGTAAAAGCTCATCTGCACCCCTGCAGAGGGGCACAGGGAGCCCAAAGAAAACCCTTCTGGGATGCTCCGAGGCCCAGCTCAGGAGCCATCAGCTGTTGATGAGCCAGTGGCTGCTGGGATGGGCACAGGAGCATCCCAGAAGGGTGTGCAAAGGGGTTTTTGTTTGCTTTAAAGCCTTGCATAAAACCCTATCTGGGTACACAACATGCTCACTCCCTCTTCTTCCCCGAGATGCTTCCATTTGATTCTAAAGGATTGTCTCACACCCTTTCATGTCTGCCCGTTCCCTGAAAGTAGAGTGAGCCTATCCTGGAGAAAGCCTTCTTTTGACAGATCATTTTTAAATGGTCTTTTTCAGGGTCAGACACTGGAGTTTGGATCTGCAAAGCATTTTTCTTCCCCCAGTTAAAAAAATATCCAGGCAGAATACTGCTGGATTTCTAGATACAGATTTTCACAAGGTAGATTTGCAAAGAATGAAGTGCTCAAGTTTTTCCTCACACTGCTTCTGCATCTGGATTTAAGATTTCTATTTTTTGCGGCATTGTAAGGTATATAGTTTTCTCCTCGTATTTACAAGCATTAGATAAGTATGGCCTCTAGAAGCTGGCATCAAATTGTGGTACCACCGCCAAGCTTCTAAGACAAGTTGGCAAAAAAACCCCCAGAGGAATAAAAAGAAGGAAAAAGAAAACAACCACAAAGCCACAACAAACCACCTTACAACCTCAAGAAGTTAAAACCAAAGGACAGCACTGGGCACAAGCACACAGCTCTGATGTGAATTTACAAGAGGTGCTCTACTTGATCCAATTTGGATGAATAGGGTTTGCAGAACCCACTGCACATTGGAGCCATATGGAACCAGAGAACAAGGTGCACCCCAGGCAGTGCCAGGCCTGAGACTCTCCGATCTCAAGCACGGCGCTTTGTGAAGCAGCAAAGTACCCCACGCTCAGATGAGAACCATCCGTCTGACCAACTCCTCCCAAACCTTCTAAATCATGCACAACATCAGCTTTTTCTGATTATTCATCTAAATTCCAGAACTGAACACCAACGATGACAGATAACCTCAATTTACCTCTTTCTTTGTAAATACATGAAACAGAAGCCTCGGGGAAATATTATGTCAATGTCTTCCCATTACAAAATATACATGTGTAGTTTTAAATGTTTTTTCAAATCTGTAGCTTAACTTGTCACCTATTAAAACAGTTCTGCTCAAAGATCTTTTTTCAAATATTTCAATCATTATTTCTTTTTATGCAAGTTATTTTTAACTTATGCAAGCTCTTTTTCAAACAGTTTTACACCAACACTCAGTGCCATATACTCAAAGGATAGAAGACCCATAAAACGTTTTTCTCACTCAAACTGCATTGAGAGCGCTGCTGGGGATATTGCTGTACACAAGGTGATGGCACATTACATTCGAAGACCTTCCTAAAAACGGAGCCCATGGAGAGTATTCACTCACTCTGACATGTTTTAATAATCACAGAGGAAATAGCCAGGATTGATTAGGGTCTTGAAGTTTTTGTTCTTTGCTTTGGCTCTTGCATACCCAGCATTTACCAGTATCTTCCTGCAAACACCTAGATGCCAAAACTCCCAATAATTTTTAAGTAAAATAAGCAATTGAAGCTCATTGTTTAAAATTATATTACGTCACTATAAAGATGGTAAAGTACATGAAACCTAGACTACTGCAGTTCATATTCAAGCACTGAAACTCCTTTTAATGCATAGGGTTTTCCAAATCCTCTTGAGGAAAAATGTCTAGAAAATTCTTTGACAAGTTTTAAATTTTTGCTTTCCCACATTTTAAGAAATTTTAATCAAAGTTTAATCTAAGTTGTTATGACTGATATTTAGTAAAGTACACTCTCAAGGTACATGAAAGTAAGGTCCTTCTCTCTAATTTGGAGAGATATGGATTTGATAGGTGGACTGTTCGGTGGATGAGGAATTGGTTGGATGGTCATATCCAGAAGGTAGTGTTCAAATGGCTCAATGTCCAAGTGGAGATCAGTGACAAGTGCTGTCCCTCAGGAGTCCATACTGGGACCAGTACTGTCCAATAACTTAATTAATGACACAGACAGTGGGATCGAGTGCACCCTCAGCAAGTTTGTAGATGAAACCAAGCTGAGTGGCGCAGTTGACATGCCCGAAAGACAGGATGCCATCCAGAGGGAACTGGACAGCTTGAGAAGTGGGCCCATGTGAACCTTGTGAAGTTCAACAAGGCCAAGTGCAGGGTCCTGGACACGAACCGGCAATGTGCGCTCGCAGTCCAGAAAGCCAACTGTACCCTGGGCTGCATCACAAGAAGCCTGGCCAGCAGGTCGAGGGAGGTGATTCTGCCCCTCTACTCTGCTCTGATGAGACCCCACCTGGAGTACTGTGTCCAGCTCTGGGGCCCTCAGCACAGGAAAGACAGGGCCCTGTTGGAGTGGGTCCAGAGGAGGCCATGAAAATGCTCAGAGTTAGAGCACCTCTCCTATGGAGACAGGCTGAGAGAGTTGGAGTTGTTCAGCCTGGAGAATAGAAGGTTCCAGGGAGACTTTATAGTGTTCTTTCAGTAAAGGAGGGCTACAGGAAAGATGGGGATAAACTTTAGCAGGCCCTGCTGCAACAGGAGAAGGAGTAATGGCTTTATACTAAAAGAGGGAAGACTTAGATTAAATATCAGTAGGGAAAATTTTCCACCCTGAGGGTGGTGAGACACTGCACCAGGTTGCCCAGAGAGGTTTTAGATGGCCCATTCCCGGAAACATTACAGGGCAGGTTGGATAAGGATCTGAGCAACCTGATCTAGTTGAAGATGTCCCTGCCCATGGCAGGGGGGTTGGACTAGATGACCTTTAAAGGTCCCTCCCAACCCAAACTATTCTATGATTCTATGAAATTCTGTGATTGTGATAGGTATAGAAATGACAGTCTATGTTGTCATTTTTGAATTTTTGAATATTTAAAGATGTTCTCAAAAAAAACAAACCCCACCATCAGCAAGATAAAAATAAGTACTATTATTTTAAGTCCTGAAAGATTTTTTGAAGTAAGCTGGCACAGTAGAAAAAAAAAATAAAGTTCAGTATTTGGCAAGAAGAAAAGACAGAATGAGTTTGCATTTGCCCATGCTGTTATCTTTATTGTCACAATGCTGCAGCTGAGACTGCACTGAGTGCAAAAAAAGGTAAACCAAGGAACCTATAATGTGATTTTATGGGGGATTAAAAGCACCAAAGGATGTGGAAAAGGGGAAGAAATAGAAAGAAACAGTAAAACTGTACTGGTCAGAAGGATAGTTAACTTTTTATTAAAAAAGTAAAATCCCCAAATTTTTCAGTTTTTCCACATAATCATGCCAAGAAGAGTTACAGAGGGATGGCACTACAACTTTAATCCACACTCTTACAAGAGTATTTCTCCAACAAGGAGGAAAAAAGAACACCAAATGGTTTGAACAGGTTTTTTGTTTTGTTAAAAAAGCACATGCTTCCTAGAGCCTCATATCTAAAAACCAAATTACCTTTGGTCCCTCTAGGGCATGAAAATAACACAAAACAGAAAAAGATGAGTGATATGGATCAAAGAATCAGAATAGGGAAGTGAGAGGAAGAGAAATGGAATCACCATTTGTCAAGAAAACAGCCAAGGCTGTTGCAACAGAGACACTGATCTCAACTGTAAAGGATTAACTGTTAAGAAGGGGCTACATTTTATAGAGTAAACTACTGAAATTTCCAACAGTCTAGATACTAGCACAAATTTTATGTCCAAGCAAAATAAGTAGGATGTGTATACAGAGCTTCAAATGAGGAATATGAAGATGTGAGAAGAGCGAGCATATCTTTTGAAGGAAGAAAAAACATCTGTGAAAAACATATGTCTATGTATACAAATACAAAAATGATGCCATAGACCTAAGTGCCCTTTCAACATTTAAGGCCAAAAGCTATTATTTGGAACTTCTAAAATTTGACATTCATATTGTTTAGACACAAGTTTTAATATCTAATGCCAGAAATACTCTGAGTGGTTTGGCTTATTTAAAAAAAAAAAAAGTGAAATTGAACTTACCATGCTGTTTAGATTTCTTCTTTTTTTTCTTCTTCTTTTTCTGTTTTGATTTATGATCTTTCTCCTTTTTCTCTTTTTTCTCCTTCTCCTTTTCTTTCTTTTTACCTGAAATAAAAATTAAACATTTTAAAACAGCAGTACCATTCCAAATCACTTGCTTCATTTGGTTTAACCTAAACATGACATTCAAAATCAAGTATTCCAGTTGCCTAGTCAGATCAAAATGATCCCGTTAATTTACTTGGTATCTTGGGCATGTCTCTTACTAATTGCTGGTAGAATGGTTCAGAGAAATCTCTCTCAACAAACAACATTTTACTATTTCAAATATTTCCAAGTGAGATGATATAGTAGAAGAAGATACAGAAAAGCACACAAAATAAGTGACATTATTTATATAGCTTCTAACATCTATTTTACTTACAGTTTACAACAAAAAGGTTTGAACAACAGAAAAAGCTTTCAGAAGTGCAAAATTACAAATTAAAAGGATAATCTTAAAAATACATGTCAGGCCTATAGAAAGCCATTTGAAGGAAATTTCAGAATCGTAAAACTGGTGACGTTGTCAGCACTTTCTACTATACAACAACACTCTGACAGAAAACTGGTTCTGACTAAAATTTACCGTACATTTTTACACTGTTGTTTGCTCCTAGGCACTGTCGGTATACACGAGGACAAGTCTCACAAAAAAGATGATTTATCCTGTTAATTCTCCCCAGACAAAATATATCCCACAGTATTGTCACTCCATAATAATTTTCTAAGCAATCAGCAGTGAGATAAATAATGAGGAAATTCACTTGTTCCAGAAACTAAATTCTTAGAGTCAGTATTTAAGGATTGTTTTCTGCACGCAAGTCAGTCTCTTTTTATCTTCCTGAGGGATATAGAAATAGAACTTTTACCTCCTCAAAAAATAAGGCAGAAACATTTACAAGTTCTTGTCTGCCTCAATTTTTTAAAAATTTATTTTATTTTTTTAAACACAGGGTAAAACCAAAGCCCTCTTAATTTGTACTTTCTTTCAAGAATTGCCAAATGGTTGGCTAGTAATACCCATCTTCTTCCCACCCACTCCCCCTCTTACAGTCCCCCTCAAATTGGTCAGCACAAGGAAATTAAAGCAGTATCGCTAATTAAACTGAAAAAAAAAAACAAAGAAAAAAGTGCTTTTCTTTTTCAAGTACTATTTGGATCTTTCCGAATCCCTGCTATGGGCGCTTTCATTTTCTCTTATAAAATTATTTTTCTACCATAAACTTACCATATATGTAAAACTGTTTTTAAGACCTAAAGAAACAAAAGAAGTGCAGCTAGGCACAGGAAATATTTTACACCTTTACATTTGCTCCTCAGAGGCATCAAGTATTCCAGATTTTTTCCTTTTTTCCTAAAAATATTATTGCTCTGTACGTACCATATGTTGAAGAACTTTTTTCTTCCAGTTTTCCTTTTCTTTCCATTCTCACTGCACCTGCAAATTGAAGAAGAACATATCACATAAGTGCAATGTCTGGCTGATGACCCACTTTCTTGTAAAAGTCATTAGACCATAATAAAACCTAATGGTACATGATAATAAGAAACACAGAAACAATAAAATTACTTTTAATGGCACTTTATGATTATTTTTATTGTCTAAAGCACTGGAAACAAAAAGTATTGTAGTTTACCAACTTCTGAGTGCTTGTCCTTCTCAATCACGTTCTTTAATATTTTCTCCTTCAGACTCTCAAAACATTTCTCCTTTATGGGCACAGAGCACTGTATCTCTGTCCCTTCAGAGCTCACTGATGTGGAAGACCTCTTTTTTTTACTATTCCCTTTGGGTAACTTTAGACTATTGGTTAAAGGCATTTCCAGATGCAAGGCATGTACATGGGACGAGGGTGCTGAAAACAAGAAGACAGATTTACTAGGCATTCCGTAAGAATTGCAGCCAGATTGCTGAAATGTCAAGTACTGGTAATAAAATCATCACACTTAACATGTAATTACTGCATATGAATGCCTATGTCTTACATACCAGACAATACATGCCACAAAAGGTTTCTTTGTTTTGGAATTTGCACTCACTTTTAAACTACTTGTACTGTGCAAAGTCTACTTTTAAGCCTTTTTGTTTCCTTTTTATTTCACTATAGTAGAAACCCACATCAACAGTAAGGGTTAAAGGTGCTGACATTGTCCATATTGCATAAGTTAACATTCCGTTATGTGAACAGTGAAGCTAAGCTCTGGTACAATATTTTTAATGCTATGTATAAAAGTTACACTTCCGCTTACTGCATTTCATTGATTTTAATAATATTTAAATTGTTCATTTTCCTTCATGTGTATATTTAATCCACATCTAACTTGAAACAAAATACCATGGTAATTGGTCAGAATTCAGCAGCATATACTGACAATTCCTATCTTACACTATTCAGAAAAGTTTATTTAGTGAAATATTTAGGTGTTTTTTAATCTTCATCTGATGCAAATTAGGAAATAACATGGCCAAAAAACCCCTCAAGTTATAATTTTCATTGGTAATATTTATAATCAAATAGGACCATAGGTTTTTCAAATAATCAAACCAGAATAAGAGTTATTTATAAAAAACATTACTGAGGTCATTCAAAACTCTATTACTGTTTTCATCAATACTGTGAGAGCTTTAATTTCCTTAATTAGGAAAGCCTAATCTTCATCAGCCCTCTGAGGACACTTCAGGACCATGCCACGGACATACTATACAACACGCAGCTCTGCAAAGCCATAAGGGTTTTTTTGGTTTTTCAACGTCAGCTGTAAACATTTGGAGGCACCCTTCACCTTCGCTATCTCTCAACAAAAGTATCAGCATGTAAAAAACACTTGTGGGTTAAAGTGCTGAACCAAAAAAAAAGCCCTGAAAAATACCTGCTAGTGGTCAAGATATTAAAGAAGAGAAAATATGAAGATGATCTGGAATGGGTTCTTTAAACTCTCTCTTTTTCTTTCTTTTTTTTTTTAAGTATTCAGTAATGTAACAATGAAAAGTATTTAAATAAGCAATGTTAAGATAAATTAGTAAATTCACAAGTCGTAAAAGGATTCTGTGGAGAAGGCGACAACATCTCAGGGTTGACTCCATATGGTGGCCTTCCAGGCTTGGATAGATCAACCCAGTTCTACTGCAATACAACGTATGTACTACATGAAACTTACTCCAGCTCCCAGGCAGCCGCTCTCAGGATAACCACCAAAATGCCACACAGCAAGAAGTACATCACCTACCACACCACACAGCACAGCAAAATGCCAGATGTTCCCAGCTGTGGGATGCAAGACATCACCATACCGTGCCATCCAGCCCGCAGCAGCTGCTCATTCTGCATTCCGGCTTCTAACACAAAGAAAACACGAGCTGCGTGACCCCATCTGAGACCACCTGAGCCCTTCCACTCCAAATCAACCACCTCACCTAAGACCACAATCCTTTCAGGACTGGTCTACTGTTCACCCTTTGTCCATATTTCAAGTGGACTTAGCTTGCTGGGATATTTGTCATCCACGCAAAACACTATTCAAATTACTCCTTTCTTGGGTTTCCTAATTAACGTTTGTCTCTGTTACAGGACTGAGCTGCTCTGCCATCTGTGGAGCAATGAGTATATTTTAGCACCTCAGTAAAATAAAAAAGTGACACTTCTCCACATCAACATGCTATCAACATCTTGTCTCGTTTCTAAAAAGAGCACAAAAGGATCACCCAAATGCACAGAATTCGGTTAGGTCACTGCTATTTTGATGAAAAGATGTGAGAATACTCCATGCAAACAACCTCAAGAGAAATTTAGTCTCAATATTAGATGAAATAGTACTTAAACTTCATTATTCAGAAGAAATCCTGACCTCAGGCATTCAAGCACGCTCTGCTATTGATCACCACAACACAACAAACTTCACTGTCTCAGTAATTTTCAATATAAGCATATCTAGCAAAGTAATCAGCTAGTAATTAAATAACTGTTTGAGGGAACATTTATGATGGGCAGAAATGTGCTACAGTCACACAAATATCCATCTCAATGACAAAACTCTCCAAACTGTCTTTCTATAGTAACCTGAAGAGAAAAATTACTATTACGCCTGCGTACACTTCAATGTTATTTTTGGCATTTGCTTTCATTAATCAGAAATGATTCTAAATTCAGAATCCTAATTCTAAATAAAGTGCTAAGGCTCACAAATCTCAATTTTCAATTGTGCAATCACTTTGCCTTAGAAGTAACCACAAACTTAGACAAAGTAGACCGTCACAGTCTGAAGGGCAAGTAACAGACACAAGAAAAATACTAGTTTATAAAAATTATAATCTCCTTTCTGGAAATATGACTATATATTTTTTAACTGTTACTTTTAGTTGTAATTTTATTCCTGTTGAGGAATTCCTTCTGTCTAGTCAGCCACCTCCCACACAGTGAAGCGTGGGAGTTCTGCAGTTAGCAGAGAGAAAGATGCTTAGAAATTAGACTTGATACACTACTGATTCGGTCATTGTTCTAAGACCATTCTGATCACCTGAAGACTGATTTCAGATTTTAAAAAAAAATAAATAAAAATGCAAACCCCAGCAACTTTCAGTCCGCTTTATGCCAGTTTCCAGTGCCACCTCCGCTGGTCTGGCATGGCGAAGTGACACAAGCCCACGAGCACAGGCACGGAACAGAACACTGCCACAGGCACAACAGCACAGACAGGCGTGTAGCAGGACGGCTTATTTCAGTGCAAATTAAAATAAACTGTACCACTGTGGAGCAACTTATTTTGTTGCATGATATTCTGTTCCATGGCTTCCAATGTTTTCTCAATTTGCCTAATAAAAGAAGTGTGTCATTATCTGCATTAATATACAACTTAAATCATAACATGACCAGCATAATTCATGGTTGTACCGTAATTCATTTGTTGGTTGGAATTCCCAGTGCACAGGATAAATTTTATACCTAAATGCACTTTAAATACATATTACAGATTAATACCAGATCCTGCACAAAATTATCTTTAGGAAGGATGAGGACATGAAAGGTTCTTGCCTACAGCCTTCAGTTCCGGCCTTCTCCTACCCGGAGAATCAGCTGGGACCTTCAGGGCAGGGATTAGAAGGGCAAACATTCAAATCAGGGTGTAAACCTGACTGTCAAGAGATATTCAGAGTAAAACAAACAGCTCCAAAGTAACACAAGCTTTAGTCCACTAGAGTCTAGATACCTCTTAAAAACAGGGTAACCAACAATACTGGCAAGAGTTTATTAAAAAAAGTGACTGATCTCATTCTCTGAAAATTTTGTACATCAGCCATTTCTCAGCAGTTCCTGCTGAAGTAAACTGTTATCAATAAAATCACGTAAAAGTATATAGTGTTTTTTATTTTAGCATAAGTGCAAATTTCTCCCACATAGTTAACCTCTTGTTACCCTACTAGCAAAATTGTCTAGACTGAGCTAGAACAGGAAATAAAAGTTAATGATAATAGTGTAATATTACTACTATAAGTCAGATATTCATATTGTTATATTAGTAGATGTAACAATGTTTTCCTTTTACTTAACTTTTAAAACCTAGACTGATTGCTGAAATTATGTTTGCTCAATACGTAACAGTTAAGCAAACACAAATGGTGTAGAGTTACAGAAACTGAGATAAGTGAACGCAAATTTAAAGAAAATTACCACTACAGAAAGATCTGGACTTCATGTAGGCAGAACTGGGAAACTACAGTGTTTTGCGTGTGTTCAAACTGACTGTAAATTTAAAGCCTATGAAAGGCTAAGTGACAAAAAGCCAGATATCTACATTTTAAGCAGTTTGACAAATGAAAGCAGGGATTTTTAGTCACTTGCGCGGTATCAGGTGATCACAACTAGGTCTGTACACCATTTTAGGCAAAGCAGTACCTCTGTTCAAGAATTAACTGGTAGCATACCAGTGACTATCAAAGTGCTCACAGTACCTCCACACAGCCTGTAGACTGAAGGAACCGATCCTAGTGCTTTTGGGCTGCCTTTACAAAATGACAAGTTATTTGTTTTGAGCAAGGATTTTGAGAAGGGATCTGTGTGTAAATTAATACTATGAGTTGACATTTTTCCTTCTGCACTTCAATGTGCTTCATCCTCTCCTCTAAAAACACCAAGTTAACATCTTTTGAATAAAGAACTCATTAAAATGCACCATTTTCAACAACACAATATTATTTTTTTCAATTGATAGCCCCCATCAGAAGTCTAGACTTCCCAAGCCACAGATTGCATCTCTGAGTATAGAACAGCTCTTTTACAGAAGGGCTGGCAATCATAATAGGCTGTTTCAGGCAAAATAATTCCATCACCTCCATAATTTCTAAAATTATCTACGGTTATCTATTTCAATGATTACAAAGACAGCGGGACCAACGGAAGCACACTTAGCCAATTCCATAGTGCTGCCAAAATCTAGAACACCAGATGCGTCCAGATTGTGTGAATAAAATATAAACAGCAAAAATAAGAGGACATAGATTTAAAATAGTTCTTTCAGATTAAAAAATGTGGACAGTTACAGAATAATCTGGATTTTACACCAATGTTCTCAAATTGTAATCTACAGTCACAATGCAGACCTTAAACAATGCAACATATTACACTACACATAGGCAGGCAGATGTTCCTGCATAATACAAATTAACTTGTCTCAACAATTCCAAGCATTGACAGGAATGAGAAAGGAAAGCTTTGGACACCTCTCCTTTATATATTAGCTTGCCATTGTTTAAAGAGGTTCATTAGAAAAGGAGAAATAGTGATAGAGGGGATTCTTATTTTTTCTCCTGAAGCATGCAAGAATTTAGTACGATTATGTGCGTTTAAGTAACGTGACTTGAGAACTTTGCTATTTCAAAAGTAAAAAGATACCTTCTAAAGCAGAGAACACAACAAAAACTATTTAACAGCTTAGAGTTGCTCCTGAGGTTTCAAACCTGAACTTAGAAGCTACATTTTCCTTTTTCTTCTAAGAATATGAGGATAAGAGAAAAATGAGTTGCACCAGAGTTGGAAGCCTGAGGTGCACACAAGACACACACGAACTTGAGTTACAGAGTCCTAAGGATACTACTGACAGTGGCAACTAGCTCCAAAACTTTCTATGAAATTTCGGAAAAGATACCAGACTGCTTAGACTACTCTTTCAGTCCACAAAGCTTGTGCTGCTCAAGGGTGCTGGGCTGCATACTTCTGAAAACTTGTAACATTTGGACAAAAAGTCAGTATGAAAGCTCAAGACAGTTCTGGTGCATGGAGGAATACTGTAATACATGAAAATTAGGAACAAAACACAGGTTTGCCTGTAAGGCAAAAACCCAGAAGACAAAAAGATAGCCTGCAAATCAGTTCCTTGAGAGCTTACAACTCTTAATATTAATTATAACTCTAATATTATGTCCAAAAAAGCTCATTACGTACTAAATACAGTATAACCCATATCCTCCAGCACAGGTTGCAAGTGCTTCCATATTCCCATTCTGGACTGAAATAGTAATACCAGATCATTTTGTCGGGGAATGGTTTACCTCGACACAAAGCATGTGGCTGTGTCAAATATTTTTGAGTCATAAACAAAGGTGGCGATAAACAAAACATTATTTCTTTAATTAGACTCATCTTTGGCAAAGATCAAGACTCAGCTCAAGCGACAAACAGGTGCAAGTTCACTCATGGACGTGGGGTTTAGAACCAGCTCACCCAGAGTCCAAGCCAGTCCCATGACGGAAGCGGGCAACAAAATAAATACCTGTCAGCATTATCAGTTACACATTAAATGATCCAGAAAACATACCAGAAAAGCCAGAAGTTAAATTCCTAGTAACTGAAAATGAGTTCCAACAAACAAGAAACAGATGGCAGTTGGAGGCTGCTAGTTTCTTTTATGATCTTGTTCTATGAGTGGGCAAATATGTATCTCCCAAAAGCATTTCTCTTAGTGGCAGAAGACATGAGATAAAAGGACTTTTACAGAACTAATTTTCCCAGAAATCTGCATTCTACTGCTATATAATGTATCAAAGGCAAACGAAGACAATCACATGGTTTCACTCAAAAAATTAAATAGGATTTTCAAAAGCTTAAGTGGCAGCTCATCAGAAATGCCCATAGCCCTTATTTTGACAAATTGGTTGAAGAGATTAATAGATTGTATTTTTTGGAAAGCGAGAGAAAGGATAATTACAGTCATCTATTTTAATCTACGCAGTATCGATCCAAGAATCCTAGACAGCTTTTCCTATATCAGGTTTTATAGCGATGCTACAACGCCATGAAGAGATCACCTTGCACTCTCAGTGGCAGCACATGGGAGCAGCCAGCCAAGAGGGGGCTGTACACTCTACACAAAATGCCTCACTAACCTACTGAGCACTGCAGCTGTACTATCACCCGAATGCAAAGTCGTTGGTTTTTTTCCCCTTTAAACAAGACTAAGTTATAAATTGAGAGTCACACTTATATACCTTAAGGTCATTTTGTCCTCCTTTACTATCGATCATATGTACCAAAAACTTCCCCAACAGAGTACAATAATTTGATTTTTTTCCTCCTCTTACTTTATTGAACTGTTTTCTCATTTAAAAAAAAAAAAAACAAACCAAAAAACCAAAAACCTCAAACCAAACAAAGGCTTGTGAGAATTCTTTTTTGGAAGCCAATTAAAAATGGTATGATACCCACATAACAGACTTATTTATGAAAAAAGTATATGGACACCTAACATACACTGGATGAAAACAATCCACTTTTAGGATCTGCAAATCACTATATAGGCCTTCCCCCAAACTCTTAATTGCCTCTATCCAAGCGATTGACTTAAACCAGAGTAGTCAGTAAACTCTTACAAAGTGCAAGGCAGCAGAAGTTCCAGTATTGGGCTTCATGCTAACTCTGTGAGGGCGAACCAAGTCTATATAAGTTTTAGAGGATTTTTCAGAAATATTTTCATTTTGTAGCAAGCAAGCAAGCAACAAAATTTCCACTGCAAATAGAAGCAAAGGTAGAGGAATGCTGACTGCCTTACAAAATGCTGATGTTTAAAGCTGAAGCCACAAGATCAATGAGTACATCTAGATCTAGTATATATTAGTATGTTAGTAAAAAACTCCATAATTATCTTTTACAAATTTTAACAGTATAAAACATTTGTGAAAGAAATACGGCTTTTTTATATTCCCCATTCTCAGATCCTCCCCAAGTGTGTTAGAAAAAGCGTCAATGCAGCTCAAAGCCAGCGGAAGATGAAGAATATGCAGATGGATGGACCCCAGGAAGAGTGGCAGGTTTGTGCGTGTGCAGAAAGGGAAAACAAAAAGTATCCCCTCCTTCTGTGTGACTGAATACATACACATTTTAAACCCTACAACTATAAACCTAACTGGTTGCATACTGAATCTCTTTACCTGACGCTGTTGTAGCTACTCTTCCATCAGTTACTGCTTTGGAAGAAAGATATGTAATCATCTGAATATCTTCCTTGTCTTTACTGGGATATTCATTACGGAAAGTGGATTCTGTGGATAATGGTGCTGTAACTTCCGAACTACGGCTTAAATCAAGAGGGAGACACGGTCCACGCTTCTCAAGTGACATATGAGCAACATCAGGTACTACATAAAAGAAAAAATGTAATATTAAAATAGATACACAGGTCCAACAAACAACAGTTTGGATTGCAGCGTTACTTAACATAGGCACAGCTTTAGCTACAATAAGTCAAAACATCCCGTTAGATGAAAAGCGTGACGGGTCTAATTTTTATGATTCAATTTCTCTTGGGCAGTTCTTTATTAGATTAAGATACATTACCCTCCAATTTTGATGACTGTTGGTTTTGACCACTGATGGAGAACACTTTTCCATCAGTAATTGAAGAGGGAGAAGAAACTTTTTCTACAGAATCATCAGGCAAGGAGCAAGTGGCTAAACGCTGGGATCTTCTTCTCCGTTGACTATGTTTGTAGGATCTAGGGGAATTCACTGGCTGTGATGGACCTAAAAAGAGATCTTTCAATGTTCATGAAGCAGAGAGATATACCATAATCTTACCGCAGTATCTGAGATCTAAAGATGGGGAGTGCTTTAAATAGCTCTATTTGCAAGGGTGGTAATCACAGCAGAACTGGTAAAAGTAATTAAAAACTGTGATTACCAGGACCAAAAAAAAATGTTAATGCTCAAGATATGATTTTTTTTTGCTTATTATACATTATTAGGGCGTGTATTTCCCCACTGATAAAGGCTGTTATTTAGGCAAACACTGTACTTACAATAGCAACCCCCCCAGATAACCCATGAGAGTAGGCTACTTATAATGGGAGGGGCAATAGGATTTAACAGTAAGCAGAACAAACGATCACAATTAAAGGTCTAAAAAGTCATGGACAGCGGTAACATACAGCTCAAAAAAAATAATCAAAAGCAGTGGTTTATTTTATATCCCACCTCCCATCTTCTGCTAACCTGATATCAATACTCCAACTATATTTCAAATGCACACTGCCGAGGCATGGCACAGTAAGAAGGTTCAAGAACCTCATACTTAAAAAAAAAAAAAAGGGAGGGGAGGAATTGATATAGGTTAAGATAGGCCTGATTCATTAAAAACAAAAAACCCACACTCCCCTACACCTCTCCAATTTTGTCCAGTTTCAGAAACTTCTGCCTTAAATTAAGTCATCATCACACTGTGAATATCTGTTCTCTCCTTCTCTTAAACAGTTTTTACAGTCAAAGATGTACAGATTTAAAAATGAATATATAGCAAAATTAAAGGTGGTAAAGACTCAGAAGCCAAAGATTAAGTGACAGCACTAACAAGATCTAAGCTATTAAGTAACCAATTTTTAAATTAGCTAACTTTTAAAATATTGCTACAGAGAATTCTAACTTAATCCAAAACACAAACATGCTCAAGGAAAGCTACTTACCATTAGTTTAGGGGCGGGGAAGGAAGGCATATTACAATATAGAAGACTGCTAATATTATGTGGGGGCAAAATACAATTTACAGCAATGTGTCCTGAATAAAGATGGCTGAATTTGCACCCCTCCCTCTCCCATTCATTTAAAGTTATCTGTGAGAAAAGATTATGAGAAACTTATCTCCTAAGGGAAAATATCAAATCAAGGTTAAGGAGAACACACGATGCAGGTATAGTCTTCCATCCTCTATCACTACTCTAAAAGGGAAACAAAAATGTAGCTTTTGACTTACTGGAATCCACATTTATTTCATCTCTTGGCCTCATCACTTAATGTTCTTCAGGCAAAGAGCGTGGCCCTAAGCAACACTAAAAATCTAATATAATCTCAAAAAAAATTACAGAAATATTTTAATATTCACAAAAAATAGCATAATCAAGGATGCAGCATAAACTTTTCCCTGTTCTTCTGATAACCAATATTTTGTTACTTTGCAAATCAGTTGCATGTGTTAAGAAGCTGAACACCTATGGCATTTTTCTGAGACAAAGAAACCAGATTTTTCTTTTCTTTAATATTTCCCCACCACACATCCTGAACCCATCTTCTCTTTTGCATCGTGTTGGCAGGAAGTATCACATAAGGTGAAGAATGCCACAGCCAACAGGTACAGCACAGCAGCCTGCCGAGGGCGGCATTTCTGAGAGAAGGGAAGGTCCACAATCAAGGTGTACATCTTTTCTTTTTAATGAATCAGGCCCCTTCAGAAGAGAGGTTCGATTTTTCCTGTATCGCTGATAATACTAACACGGCGATTTAAGCTGGAGGGAAAGCCAACCCTTAAAAGCCACGACTTTATAACCATAAATGTATTATTTAACTCTATTATTTCCGGTAGAGTGATGCATATGCCTTATTATGTGACTTGACTTTTATAATACTGAGCTACCCCTAATTCTCCCGCTTGGACCTTTTATTTAAAGCAGATTCATTTTTAAAAGCAATAGCCATTTACAACAAAAAAATTCTTTATATCTCTTATAAGTAATTACGGTATTTTTTTTAAAATGTCTGTGCTCACTAGTTTTATTTATCACAGAAGAAGGAAGCTGAGAGACCAGCGTCAAATCCTCGACTTGTATTAATTCTGGGGAAAGTGGTGATTTAGGGGGCTTTATACACCCAGAAGAATCTCCAGATTCTTGTTTGCATTTCTTGCTGCGAGCCTTTCCTGAAGACAAAGTTGAGGATAACAGTGCAGGTTTCTGTATGTTGGCAGAACTGCTAATATCAGCTTCATTTTTTTTCTGACTTTGTGGTTTAGGTGAAATCTCCTGAATAAATAATAAAAAATTGATACTTTTATTTCAGTTTCTTCGCTGTAGTTCTTGTTTTCTATTTTGATCTTTTTAAAAGCAACTTTAGTACTCAAAACACATTTTAAAAGCAACATTATTTTCAATACAAATGAAAACGATTTAAAATGTATCACATTTAACTGGGTTTTTTTCTTAAAGGAGCACTATCAATTATTTTCAGTATTCAGAACACCCTCATTTCTTAATATTTGAAATACCTGCAAAAAGTCTGAAAACTAAACTTTTTTTCTGTTCCCATTTTAAAAATTCACCAAAGTCTTTTTTAGTTTCCATCTCTTTCGTCTTCAGCAGACCAGGACAGGCAGAGCTATCTCCAAGTGGAGAACACTTGTTACAGGCTACAATAGCTCCAGTATATACACTGATCCACAATCATTAAAATATCTCAAGTGGGAAGGGACCCAAAAGGATCATCAAATCCAACTCCGTGTTCCTTGCAGGACTACCCAAAACTAAATTACACGACTAGGAACATCTGGCCAATGCTCCTTGAACGCCAACAGGCTTTTGCACTACTAGGAGCAAGCAAAACAAGCTGTCAAGACCTTCCCTTCACAGTCATTTCCCCAACCAAAACGTCTTTCACAGCAAGCAAAATTTAAAAAGTTCCAAAGAAAAACTTGAACACGAATTTTGTTTTTGGAGAAGAGCCTGAAAAAGTTGTTAATGCTCCTTTAAGGAATGTCTGAAAACAATAAAAAGTTTCCAAATACTGAACACACTCTCACACAACCCCTTTCAGTGCTGGGAGTCTGGATTTCACCACATTATATGTTTGTGCAAACACATGAAGAAATCACAACTTCTAGCACCACAGGGTTAAATAGATTGCTAACTGTTGGGGAGAAATGAGCAGATAAAGAGTTAAAACAGTTTTTGAAGAAAAAAAATAATCAACATTAACACAGCTTGTCAATTTCATCAATTTTCATCCTTCTTAACACAGATACTTAAGTATTATTTTTAGACAATTAGCATGCATTGACAGACATTAGCATTTTAGATTTTTAACTGGAAGATCTTCCGACTTTACTGAATAAACTGTGCGTGTGTTACCACTTGCCCAATAAAGGCAAACTAAAATATCTGAACATTTCTTATACCTGTCCCCTTTCTTGTCCCAGTTTCATCGCCCAGAATAATACCATGTAATAAAACCATAACTAAGAAAGTAGAAAGACATTTCTACCAAGTGTGCACCACTTTATCCAAACTAAGACCACCACACCTCTGACAGTTTGAGGGTATTATTGGGTTTTGTTATAAATCACAATTTTATTTTCCACTGGAACTTTCCACATTCCACTGGAAAGAAAAAAAAAAGGCAAAACAAAAACCCCAAGTGCACATTCTATGTTTGTAAAAGGGCACCCCTGAACGCTACATGAATTGATGGCTGGAATTATCACGTAAAGATCCGGTGCAAAACATCCCATTCAGCGGACACCAGTTCTACCTTGAATAACTCAATTACACGTGTACTAAGTGCAGTTTATTCATTTAAATAAAATGTTCCATGAACTGTAGAGTATACCTATGCTGGTTATGAGAGGTATTACCAGAAATTAATTAGAGGCATAACTTGTAAATAAACAATTTTATTGTTCATCTTCACAGATGTGAAAGACATTACTACAGCATCCATTACTTTCAAATTACAAAGTTATTTAAACAAGATTAAAAAACTTAAATTAAAATTTTGATAAGGTGCTTAACCTCTTAACAGGACAAATTAACATTAAAAACCTTAATAAATTAATGTTATTCATCTAATCAGGTCTTGGTCAAAAGGAAATATAACATGACATACCCTAATACAGTTAAATAAACTACTGTATCTGCAACTAATAGGCTGAGGTTTTGGGTTTAAGACAACTGTAAACTAAAAATATATAAATAAAATAAACTTCCATCCACAAAGTCAGTTTTCGGCTATTGGCCTGAATACTTCTACCATGTTCCGTATCACGTTATTTAAAAAAACCCTACAAGATATTTTACCCATTCAACTTTATAGCAGTAGCAGACAAAGCCTCTAAGGAATGTCAGCTTTGCTACTGGAAAACCTTTTGGGGAGGTTTATAACTCAGCCATTTTAATTTGAATTTGAACAGCAAATGAGTGAAAAAAGCCTTAAGTTCAAAAATTTTCCTCCCCACGGTTAATAATTTAAATGTTTGTGAGGTTTCTGGTTTTAGTTAGAAGCAAAGGAAAACGGAAATTTGGGATTTTAGATGCCTCTTTAAAGGAGCTTAACTAGTATTCCCAAAAATGAGGTTTTTCAGACCATTAGCATGTAAACAATGACAGAGACATCTTTTTTTTTTTAATATATATCTAATCAATAAAACAGAAACAGCCGAGTTACTAAGTCTAAGAAGTAACAAAAAGTTCGTAGTAAATATGCACTGGCGTTTATACTGTTGCATACACAGTCTATGTAAACCACAAAGTCCCATTCACCGTAATGGGATTCTGCATGGCAAGATTTACATTGTAATGATTCTTCCAAAAACAACGTGCTGTAAGCCATTTCACAGTTTTTTGCACATTGAAAATATCACACACAGTAGCAGTAAAATCATAGCATCTTTTAATATGCAAAAATTTGAGAAATGGAATGTCGTGTCAATACATTGTAAACCTTTATGCAAAATATCAGTCAATGCATTGACACCATAGTGGCTCAGTTGGCCCTTACAGTGACAGCATTAAAAACAGAAAATCGTGTTCCCTTGACAAGACTCGCATTCAATGCGGTGTCAATGGAAAAACTACAGCAATGTAATTATATCTCAGCTCCAAAGAACCAGTACGACCAAAATATCAAAGAAAGTTTGGGGTAGGGACTGTTCATAGAGTGCGCCGGGGCTTAAGAACAGAAGCGTTCTTTTAAGAACTGTGGGCAGCAAGGCTATTTTATTCAAATGCTGCTGTTAAAGAAGAATGAAAATGAATACAAAAAAGCTGTATTAAAACTACATTAAGGCTCTGATTTAAATCATTGGAAAACAAGGATGTCCTGAATCAAGACTACTGCTCATCCTTAGCTTGCTTTACCGTGCTTAGGCATTCAGCCCTTTTCATGTGCAAGATAATGCACAACTCTGAGTCAAGCAATGCCTGAACACAACAGAAGCAGCCAAAGATAAAATGGCAGCAGGTCCTGCAAATACACAGGTTTACAAATCAGACCCTTAACATTATTTAAAAGTTTCTTTTTTGTATTTATTAAAATACACACCCTTGCAAAATGTATGGCTCATTGAGCAGTTCATAAAACACATACAAGCCTACAACACCAAATTCTTACAATATAAAAGAAACTTCTTTTAAAAGAAGTTCTACTTGATGTCAAAAACCCTGTTTCAAGCACAAATCAAATTTGCGTAAGGGCCTTTTCCTAAGCCAGTCACATGGTTCCAGGTATAAAACTGGACCTTGGGACAATTGGTCTCCTCACATTTGTTGCACGGAGACTTCATTTTTCTTTCTTTTCTGTTAGTTTTCTAACACAAAAGCTCATTACTGAAATTCAAGTCAACACTGTGTTTAGAGACAAATTCCATACTTCTGGCTCTGCCAGAAATGTAAACATAAGATCAATTTTCAGTTCCCTATTATATCTGAAGGGGCAAATTTTAATGTTGTAGGGACTATATCTCCATGGCACACTCCAGTGGGAACCTTGCAAAAGAATCAAACTCTACCATTTCATACCTGCTCCAGGACTGGAGCTGTTTCTTTGTTGCCTTCCTTTTTTTCAGCACCATCCGCAACAACAGCTTTGGATGCCAATAAACCTTAGGAGAAAAATTGCAGAGTTTTTTAGTTAAAAGAGACTTGCAACAAGAATTTGGGGAAAACAAAGCAAAACAGTGAGACAAGAAATATGAACCTCTTGTATCTGCAACATAATTCTTTCTGAAACAGTTCCATACAAAGCTGAACACTTTAAATTAGAAGAAACAAAAAGTTAAAGGACATTCCCATGACGATGGCCTTTCAAAAGAGGTACTTGTCTGTCGTTTCCACTAACAATATAAAAAATCAAATTGTAAATTGTAAATTTGATTTTTTGTAATTTACAAATAAACAATTGTAAAATAATGCCTTACCATCCTTTTAAAGCCCAAGCTCTTTGGCTATAAAACCAAGACTATGATAATTAAGTATATTGAGAGATCAGTTATTTACAAACCTTTTTTATCTCTCCCCTTTTCAGTCCTTAAGAAATTCCCATCAGAATTTGTATTATTACTTCTTAACTCCAAGACGTGCAAACCTTTCTTAGGCAGAATAGAACAAGGGATTTAATTTCCAAATGAATATTCTCAGCAGTGGAGCTCCCAAATGACCTCAATAACAAGACTATATTAGGAGCAAATACATCAGAGTACGTCACTTCATTCATGAACTCATACACAATATCACAACTATAAAAAAATCTGTAAAAGACAGAGCAACATAAATATGAGGAAGCTTTTTGTTGGCTAAGCATATAGCAATAGGTTCAGTTCTGCTTTACACAGTAACTTCAATTTCCTAAGCATGCAGACAAAGTAAAAGTTCTATGCCCAAAGCAGAACTCATAAAACCTAAAAAACACAAACCTGAATAAAAGTTACTGTTATAATCCCTGGGAATGTCAATATTGAGGGTGGAGATTTTAAGTCTTCAAAAATAAATTGAGCTTACAGGTCCAGAGGATGTTCCTTTCATACTCCATGAAAAATTAGATAGCCTCAAAATTAATTTACAGTGCACAATGCCCAGGGAATTATAAATCAGCAAAGCCTGGGCTCTCAGGAAGCATTTAGGACATTAAAAAAAACCCCACATGGTTTTGCTAGAGAGCTATCACATTGCAGCATTGCACAGTAAATACAAGACTATTTTTTTCCATTTACCCTTTACCTTAGATTCAGTTATTCTTCAGTTTACCAGAAAGTAGTTGTGTTTTAAATGAACTTTTTCAGAACAAGAAGTGCAAAGTAATTGATTTTACAGATAAATAGGTTAACCGAAAAGCAGAAACTTACTTAGCCTTATTTATTTTAATGCAAATACAATTATCAGGTAAGCAAACCTGACTCAAATTACCCTATTTAAATCAAGTTGCAAAATTAGCAATATCCCATCTACAAGAAGGGTCGGAAGGATGATCTGGGGAACTACAGGCCTGTCAGTCTGAGCTCAGTGCCTGGGAAGGTCATTAAACAGATCATCGTAAGAAGGACTTGCATCTGTTGGAGTAGGTCCAGCGGAGGGCCATGAAGATGATCCGAGGGCTGGAGCACCTCTGCTGTGAGGACAGGCTGAGAGAGTTGGGATTGTTCAGCCTGGAGAAGAGAAGGCTCCAGGGAGACCTTATAGCAGCCTTCCAGTACCTGAAGGGGGCCTACAGGAAAGATGGGGAGGGACTCTATCAGGGAGTGTAATGATAGGACATGGGGCAAAGGCCTCAAACTGAAAGAGGGTAGATTTAGATTGGATATCAGGAAAAAAAAAAACCTCTTTAGAGTAAGGGTGAGGCACTGGAATGGGTTGCCCAGGGATGTTGTGGACGGCCCATCCCTGGAATTGTTCAAGGCCAGGCTGGATGGGGCTTTGAGCAGCCTGGTCTAGTGGGAGGTGTCCCTGCCCATGGCAGGGGGTTGGAACTAGATGATCTTTAAGGTCACTTCCAACCTGAACCATTCTGTGATCTTGAGTGCCATATTGCAACACATACAGGACAACCGGGCCATCAGGCCCAGTCAGCAGGGGTTCACGAAAGGCAGGTGCTGCTTGACTAACCTCATCTCCTTCTGTGACAAAGTGACCCACAGTGGATGGGGGAAAGGCTGTGGATGTTGTCTACCTGGACTTTAGTAAGGCCTTTGATACAGATTCCCACAGCATCCTCCTGGAGATACTNAGTGTCTAGAAAAGGGCTACGAAGCTGGTGAGGGGTCTGGAGACCAAGTCTTATAAGGAACAGCTGAGGAAGCTGGGGTTGTTCAGCCTGGAGAAAAGGAGGCTGAGGGGAGACCTTATCACTCTCTGCAACTACCTGAAAGGAGATTGTAGAGAGTTGTGTGTCGGTCTCTTCTCCTAAGTGACAGGAGATAGGACAAGAGGAAATATCCTCAGGTTGCCCAAGGGGTGGTTTAGACTGGCTGTTAGGAAAGTTTTTTACACTGAAAGGGTTATTAAGCGTTGGGACAGGATGCCCAAGGAAGTGGTTGAGCCACCATCCCTGAAGATACTTAAAAGATGGGTAGACGTAATGCTTAGAAAAATGGTTTAGTGATGTTTTTTGCCAGCGTTAGCTTGATGGTTGGACTAGATGATCTGAAAGGTCCCTTCCAACCTAGGCAATTCTATGATTCTATATGGACAAGCATGCAACTACAATTTTGTCTGACCCTGTCTTCTATGCAATAAATAATCAAGTGTACTTTGCCATCAAATCTTGTTAAACCACTGTGGCATTTAATATCAAACTTCATTAAATCACTGTTTCATATGAATAAATATATTGCTGCTTGTCTCCTATGTGTGACGTGCATCACTCCACCCACAAAGTTTGATCATCAACAGTTACTTTTTAAAAATACTCTACTACATGCAACAATAAAAACCCTACTACGAGTTGCAGAAGTGTGTTAATTTGAGAGGAGTTACACAAAGAAACAACCAAGCATGACAAATCGCATCTTCAATTACGTAATTAAAGGATTCATTCACTTTCACTGAATGGTAACGTATTCTCTGCTAGCAGAGTATGCTTTCATGGACAGAGACAGATGCTCTTTTTAGAATGTCAATGAAGTCAATGGCTGCAACATTATGTTTGCCGATTATTCAGTTCAGTCTACATGAGCCCGTCCAACTGCTATTACTGTCGCAAAGCTCCTCAGGAAAGAAGAATCTATTCACAAGCACAGAAAAACATAGTTTCTAGAGTTATAGGTTTTTCAGCTGATTTTGGTATCTTCTGCTACTAATTGGTAATGGAAAGAAATAACAGGGATCCGTAAATATGTATCACCAGTATATACCTTATACTTGTACTGCTCATGGCAGCAATTAAATCGGGACTTAATTGAGGGTATATACAGTATGGGCAAAGGACAGTAGATATGAGGATGATAAATCAGACATCTGTTAATTAAACTCAGTACCAAATAAGAAGCCATCCAAGACAGAAAATCCTGGAGGCAAAAGAACTGTTTTTCTGAAGACTGCTTCCTTTATATCATATTCCAAACTGGCCCATTTCATTTATTTTCTCCTTTACACTGAAGTACTGATTAGGAGACTGAAATGGAACCACAACCATAAGAAAACTGACTAAACATCCTCCACTGCTAACCTATGAAAGGTTGGATCTGCCAAAACAAGTCTGAAAAAAACCCAACCAACCTCATCACACAGTTCAGCAAATCAGGTTATTTTTACATTACAGAAACAAGTAGGACTTTTTACATGAATGGCCTTATGCTACCTACTACAAAAGAGGGGATTTTTGTGTTTGTTTTATCTGTAGCATACAAAAGTTTGTCAGATTTCACACAAAATATTTACTAGAAGAATGAGTAGAATGCTTTCCTATCTGTCCAAAGGACCCTCTGTTAAGGGAGGTACTTCACAAATTTTTTCACCCAGCTTTTGAAAAGAACCTGATACTTTCCCAGCACCAGTACAAACAGATTACCTCATCCTAAATACTGACAGGATCAATGCTGGCAATACAACTTGATTTTTGGGAGGTATGGGGGAGGAGGGATACAAATTAAAAAAAATTTTTCCACAGTTAAGCAATTTTCTACTAAATTTTGGAATAAAATGCATTTTTCAACTTTTAAAGATAAAATCAACGATCTATTACTCCATTTCCTGTTGTATAAAATGTATTCTATAGCTGTATGCTTGTCTTCCATTAATACCTTTGAGTGATAAATGTAGAATGTAGGGAATGAATGTCTTGGACACTGAAAAAAAAACATTTCAGATCTTCATTGCTTCAATTTGTAGTTAGGTGCGTATACTTTTAAACGACATATTGTAAACTCTTTTCTCCAAGAGTTTTACTTTATGACAAACTGACAAAACAGTTAGTTTTTCCGGAGTTAATAAAAGCTTTCATTTTCAGTGGCAGAATGTCATTCATGACCATTTTAAGAACTTGTATCAAACCCCAAATTCACCTGACAATGAAGGAAATCATGCAGCTGGAGTTAAGATATACTCAAGAAATTTATCAGTTCAGGATGGTTACCTTCCTAGGAAACTAAAAAGGCCAAATCAAGTCTGAGACCATTCTAAACTTATGAACAACGCAGATTTTATTACCTTTTATATATTCCATTAAAATTCCTATCAAGTAAAAGGCTGTACTGAATATCTGCTGCACGAATGTGCTTTTATCAATTACTTTAGTACCTTACATGTAAGCATGTATACTTCACTACATTAAAAAGGAAAAAAGTCTGTAATAAAAAGAAGTATTTTACCAGTGATCTTGTTAAGACGAGCTCTCTTTGCCTGAAATGAGTTGCCTAGATTACTTTTCCTCTTGTGTGATAACGTGCTTTCTGCCTGCACAAAGGTCATCTTTGGAACATCCACTACAGGAAATCCTACTTTTAAACAGAAGAGAAATCTAATAAATTCACAGTTCATAAATATGTAACAACACCCAAACTACTCAAGTGTTTTAGAACTGCTATTAGAATACTGCAGTGAAGAAACTTTAAAATTTTATGAAAAATGAAAATGACACATTCTGAAGATTTAGTACTACATACACTAACAACTATAAAAATGAACAAATTCTTATCAAACCAGAAAGCATTTCAAACATCACTGAACACTGATATATCATTCATATTGGAATATTTTTTCTTAGAACAGAATCTGGGATTATCTCACAGATAACAGAAGATGCAGGAATATGAACAAAAGAGTACAATGAAATAATTAAAAAACCCCTATATGTCCTGCTCTTGTTAGAGCAAGTTAAAAGTTTTGCACAAGTAGTAAATGCTGACTGAACTAGATTTACAAGCTAAAAATTGCATCTAAGCTGATCAGTGCTATGTATCAAAGTTATCATAATAGCAAATGAGACATCTTCCTCTAGAAATACAAGTTCTTACTTAAACAGCAAAATTAACAACAGGAATTCTACTTAAACACTACAGAGAAACCTATTTTATCTTTTATAGAATTTGTTTTTACCAAATGTGTCACTAGATGTAGGCTCCTCTTCCTTTTTTTGGACTTCCTGTATGATTGCAGAGGTTGAGGTTTCTTCCTTTTTTGAAGGAACTTTTAGCCATTTTCTGTCCTCTTTATCTTTATTGCTGTTTGCGCTGGTTCTAGGCTTACTTCCTGCTTTGTTCTTGGCTGCTGCTGCAGCAGCAGCTTTGACCAAAGCTATCCAATCCTCCAAAAAGGAAAACATGGTAAGTAAGTATTAAAAAGTGCCTGAGATTCAAAGAGAAAATACTTATAAACCCAATGAAACGTCATCTAGAAACGTTCAAAAGCAGTTAAATTTATTTTTATGGCTACTACTCAAGGAGCAGCAAAATGAGTTTCCCAAATTGCCTAAATAAACTTGAAGTACTACCAGTATGCCACATAGATAAAAAGAAAAAAAAAAACCACCACACACTTCAAAAAAAAAGACCGCCTATAGATTTCTGGCTGCACACATTCCCTGCTATCTCTTTTGTGTGTCCTAGCTTTAGAAACCCAGGACTCCCAATTCCAGAACACTGACTGTTTTCTTACCCTTCTGGCTGTGAAATACACCAATTCCATAGTTGCTCGAATTTAACTATTACTCAAAACTACAGTCAACTCAAAGCACGGTCCAGCCAGCTGCACGACTGGGCAGAGTTCTTCCTGAATTAAATCGATAAAGCAGGAACAATCTTTTTCTAATTATATCTCTGTTTCTAGAATAACTACAGATAGCACTCTTTTTGAATTACACATTACAAGTTTCACTCAATAATTTCAATAAAGTGCTCTATAACATGACTGAATTTCATAATCCACGTTTAAGGTAATAAAAGTGCCATTTTGGATAGTGGCTTATTTGACCATACAGAAACATCCAATGAGTGAACAACAGAATACACAGCCCAAATTCATCTACTTTTTAGCACACCAATGAACTCTACCCACCTACATGTTAACAGAGAGAATTAAATACTTCCAAGGCTGAGCCAAGCTCTTTCCATTACTTTGGAGTAATCAGACTCCTGCCTTATGTCTCCTGAGAGTCAGGGATCAATCTGACTGCAGTAATTTTTATTTGATCCTTTTCACTAAAGTATTTTTTCAAATTTTCCTTAACACAAAAGTACAGATATTTTTCCATGGAGCAGTTATATGCAATATAAAAAAAACCAATAACAATGTTCATCCTCCACCAGTAAGAATTAAGCAACTGAGTGTTTTGAATGGTAATTAATTTGATGGCAATTTGAGTATTTGTAGATTCGTACTACCACATATAAAAAAGGCACGATAAGGACTAGTTTTTGTCTAGTTTCCCATGAGTGCTTTGCAAATAGTAAAACTTCTTATGTTTTCCCAGCTGTGAAGGGACTATGTTCTATTCTGGACTGCTTCCTTGTTATGTTCTCATTCAAGGTACCTAAAGTATCTTGATTTTCTAAATCTTGTTTCATTGCAACTTTTCCCCTACCCATTACGTATTATGTCTTGAAAATTTCTCTTCTACTGAGGTTTCTTTGCCTTCTTTGGTGTATGAGAAAAGCATAACATAAAATACATAGCATTAATTTTCCTTGTAGTATGCTTTTCCTTTTCCATAGCTCAATACTTTTAAATCACTGCTTTCCATAGATTATGCTTCTACATTGCATCAAGCTATATATTTAAAAACACCAACAGTTTTGATTCCTCTAAGATGAAGTGTTTGGTGTCCAAACTGTCAATGCAAGACACATACACTCAGTCTAACTAGCAGCAGAGAAGTTTGGAAGCACTTTGGCAATGCTTACACAACAGGCAACTACCAAGGCCATTTGGTGACATGCCAGCCACAAAGAGCGTGTCTAACTGCCAGCCGCATAGTCAATGGAAAACACACATACCTCTTTTTTGGCCAGCCAAAACGAGCACACACATTAGCTCCAGTCCATCCAGAGCCTTGCCCATCCAGAGGGACAAAAAAAGGATTGAGCTATTTGTGCTGGTGAGGAGTTAGGAGACCTGAGAGTAGAAGTCTTACACTGTACCCTGGCCAAGGGATGAAGAGGATCAGTAACATGGCTGGAGCTTGGATCTTACGATAGAGGTGGGAAGGAAAGGAAGCGCAGCCTGCATCAAAACAGCTTCTAAACAGCATTTTAGTTTTCAGTCAAGCTAAGCACCCTGAAATCAGAAGCTTGCCAAAGATATCGAGCTTCAAGGATCACACTGAACTAGGTATCCTGTTCTAACGGTAGCTGCCCTGGTGCAATGTGAAGGGTTTATTTGTTTGCATATTATTTCATTGTTTGGATACTTTCCTTAAGACACAGAGCTTACAAGGGGTAGCAGGACACATGTAACAGTGAAGGAAACAAAAGGTTAAACATTCAGAAGCCAGAGCAGAGACACATTAATTAATGGTGATAGTTATATTTTTTTTCTAGACTAACACATAAATTCAAACTCAGTGAAGAGAACCTTGAGCAGGAAGGTGGACAACATTATCTCAAGAGGTCCCTTCCAACCACAACAATTTTGCGGTTCTGAATTGGCCAGAAACTCTGTGGGTCCCTTTTTATTTTGACTCTGGCATAAATATATTGGCACTAAAGTGACACAGGTAGTTTCTGCTTTTTAGCCTTGAACTCTCACAGAGCAATTGCTCAGCTGCACGGCTCCTGGCATGTGAAAATTATTTAGCACCTAATGATGCTAAGGTGATTAAATTTCTTTTGAAGAGCACAGGAACTTCTTCTTTAAAAAGAGGCATTTGTGCTTTTTTCAGAATTTTTAGAAAAAAATGACAAAAAAATGTGAGAATAACAGTGGGAGGCTAAAGCGCAATGAATTCTGAAATCTTCCTCAAAGGTGTTGTAAGGTATCTACTCTGTCAGCCATAACAGCAAGACACTAAATATCATAGATATCATAAAAAATAGTTGCAAATCTTTAAGAGCAAGTCTTTTCCCTCAGAGCATTCAGTATACATAAAGCCAAGGGCCCAAAAATGAACGCATCGCAAATTAAAAAACGAAGAGCGAAACCCTCCCAACAGAAGTTTTCTCTATTTCTCCCTCATGTCCTGACATTGTCACTCTACTGGTTGTGCTTTTGTAACTCTGCTCCAGTTACTCTGCCCCATCTAGTCTGATTTCACACTTCCCATGGCATCTCACCCCAGAGAAGTTTCTCATTTACTTATGTAACTTTAAAAAAATGAAACGTGTATTTCCTCCTTTTTTTATTCTTATTAAAATTCACCTTTCAAGTAAGCTGAGAAAACTGACAGGAGAGAAGTAATGGGACATGGTAGTTAGAAGACAAAACATTACTTTATCACTACCAAGGAAAACTGTCATTATGCTAATTAGATTCACTAAATCAAAGCACAGGAAACTGCACGATCAAGAAACGCGTTAGTAGAAATTACTCAATAGTCTTACACATCAATTGGCTAACACACTTGTATTTTAAAATATTCCTTTGCGTTACCTTAAACCTGCAACAGTGGGAAGGCAAAAGTCAGAATAATTTCTAAAATCCAACCCTTGTGCCGATAGCGGAATTCACACACACATCGCTCTCCCCTCACCTGCCTACAACCACCACCTTTTTGCTTCTCTACAGTATTAAAGATTCAGCTGGTTTTCCTCTCTTGACACATCACACAACTCCCAACGCCCACACATTCATACATGCACACGCATAAAACATCACCCATCTATTGACTGGCTGATTCCACATCAAGCCTGGAATCCTTACCCTCACCTTTCGATTCTAAACAGTCTGCCCCACCTACATCTGGGCTCACATTGTCTCCTGTCACATCTTCTTTTTTTTTTTCCTCTGTCCCAATCGCAAATCCATGCTTTTTCCTCAGCTTCCTCTTCCTGTGTGCCAAGTCCCCTCCCTCTCCTTCAAAACCCTCCTCAAAACTCACTTCTTTTGGTTCGATTTCCGTCACTAATCTCAGCTCCGGCGCTATCTGCTCCCTCTCGCGCGCCTAATTATATCGAAGATAAAACAAAAAACATGAAACAGAAAAATAAGTTATCCAAATACTTCATATGTGCTCTCACAAGGGCAGTCTCAATATCCCCAGCTTTTTTTTTATTTTCTCTGTACTACATTACCCACATTTCTGTGTAATTTCAATTAATTTGCACTTATCTGCAAAATAACCTAACCTATAGTCTCATTGCATTGAGATACACAAATATTTTCCACCCTTTAACAATTTTGCCTTTCCAGCCTCACAGCTCAGTCTATGAAAACACATTTCCACTGCAACTCACAAACAGGTTGTTACAGTGTTTACAAACTCTCCCTCTTTAAGACACACTAAACTCAAATCAAAGAATTAACTAAACTAGTTAACTATCTCTCTTTCTCCATGTAGTTCAAATTCTGCATGCTTAGCACACACCTTCCAAACAGATCTTACATTTGTTAAATTCGCTAATGCCCTAAACTTGAAGTATCTTAAGCTAATGCTCTTCTCTTGAAATGTATTTTTTTTCCCTTCGGAAACAGACAAAAAACAAGAGAGGTTTAAATTAAGCATGAAGTTTTAGATCTGATAACTCTGCTACTTTTCAAATCAAGTTATATTCTTGGCAATTTTTTTAATATTTACATAATTTTTAGTAAATGTTGTCTTATAAATAATGCAAAAAACTAAAAATATTAATTTGAGGTCTAGGCTTGTACAAAGCTCAGTTTCAGAAAACTGATTTTTCAATCCAAATCTTAGATAACATTTTTATTCCTAAATACCACAAACATATTTTGAAAAACAAACATTTTTACCATAGCGTAACGATGGAGGAGATATTGCAGGAAAAAAAGCCTTTGAAAGCTACAGAACTTCATGCCTAACTCTAATTTTGCAAAATGAAATGCCAAGACTAGTATCAACTAGCATTATAGAAAGCATAATTGGCGTTGCTCTTGCTGCAGGGCAACTTAAAAAAAATCTAAATCCAACTCAGAAAGTGTAAATTTGGTCCCCCTGTTCTTTCTCAAGACTTCACTGAAACCAACCTGTGTTCAGCCCCTGAGCTGCATGAGACTGACACCATAACTCTCAACTACTGAGAAAAAAAAGAAATACTAGATGAGCTGGACTTCTACCAAGCATGTCTGGGCATCAAAGTGGTTGCTAAGAAATGGATTTACTTTTTTTTTTTTAAGCTTAAAATATCTGTGGCCTAAGAGTAGGAACTCAAGTTTAGATACAACATAGCTCCCTAGAAAAAGCAAAGGACCAAGTAAGGGACTTTATTTTGTCACGGAAGGGCTATTTCAGTTCAGTCAGAAACACATTACCCACGTGTTCCTTTTTATGAAGTAAAACTAAATATTCTAGCTTGATAACTTATTGTCATACTGAAAATAGTTTGAAATATTACATTGTGGTTCAACAGAGTTATTATAAGATGCAGCAAGAAGCCAGTGTTAGCACGACTGTAGATTTCAGTTTAATCATTTTAAGGAAACATAGTTTGTCGTGCAGCGCTGCCTGCACAAAGTTCCAGTGTTCTTTGCACAGATGACTGATCCCAGTAGGCAGCTACCTGTAACCTGGGAGCCAGGATACAGAAACGTTTTCAAGCCGTTTCACTTATCTACCTGCCCTTGTTGTGATCTGGATGGTTACAACAGTAATTATGAAACACCTGGATTTTGTCTGCCAAGTTACAAGGAGTATTGGCAAAAAAAAAAAACAAAAACTGGGAGCAATTAAAACCAAGGTTTTTTCACATTTCTTGTCTCCCAGACTCAAGTAGTTCCTGCGAAGTAACTTCTCACTAACTATGAGAATACAGTTACCATGCAAGATAAATGCAATGGTATTTCCACTGAAAGCATGTAACATTTTCAATTCTGCTTTTCTTTTGCAAGTAAAGATAGGCCTAGTGACTAAATCATACCCTGTACTTCACAGCTTCCCTCCGTTTCTACTCAGCAGCTCTTCTTTAACAGCAAGTGGACATTATCAGAGATAAAGAAATACTTATCTGCCTGAATCCCCAGAAGTTTTGATACAGGGTAGAAAAACCCCAGGGAATAGCCACGTTAATAAGAATATGTGGGCAAAAAGCTACCACAGCAGCAAACAAAAGAGATGGGGTGGGGTATAAATAAATAAATCGGCAGCACAGCCTACTGACAAGCTAGAGCTTTTTTCTGAAAGGAAGCCAGAGGAAAAAAGTCTCTGGATGCCCCTGGTTTTGAAAACTCTGCAAGACAAAACTCTGGGAAGATTAGTTAGCAATGGAGTGTATGGCAGATAGACATTTTTGATAGCAGCAAGACTACTTGAGCAGCACACTCTGGAGCATCATCCATAAAACTGGTGAAGCAAGGCAGTGCAGGACCTGGAATAAAGACTGTGATCTAAAAACCAGTTGTGCTAGATGATATTTATTCAAGATGTTAAAAAACATAATCAGTATAAAACCTAACAAAGAGATACCTAAAGTATTCTTACCTGCCCTTTTGCATCCTCTGGCATAGATTTGATATGCATCCTCTTAAGACATCGAATAACACCATCATAGAACTGTACTGTGAATGTTCCTAGAAGAGGATTGATGTAATCACTATGAGTAGTTAAGAAACAAAACACACCTTGTTACTACGAAAGCTTTAGCAAAATGTTTTGTAGGCTACATGAGCAAAGTAACCAGGTGCTACCTACAGCCAGGATCAAGAACTTTAAGAAAAATAGGTGACAGCCACTATGAAATCCCGCTTTTATATAGTTGTGCCTTGTCTGCTTGGAAAATTTCAAGCATATTTAAGCTGCTGTACTGTTTCAGCTCATAATTCACTGGAAGAATTATGTAATATTTAAGTTGCCCCAACAGGGAAACCTATTCACAATCAAATCCCCATTTGCATTAAACTACAGTAAAAACTTCAACTTCCATTTATGTTCATTAGAAATATCACCTCACTGTGAAGTACTGTGTCTAAGTTGTTCCTTTACTTCCCTATTTCCATTTTCTTCAATAAAGAGACATACCATTCCTAAAACAATTACTAAAATTTAAATATATTGCTAACCCAAATCAAGAACAGTACAAAATACTCGTAACAAAGCATTCTGCTCATTGCTGAGGAAACATTAAGCGTTTTCTCATCCCAGAGAAATTCCAACAGTTTAATTTCATGCAGATAAAAGACAAACCTCTTATTAAGTTTCATAGGATAGAAACATTTTTACTTAATACTGAGGCAGTGAGGAAAACTTAATACGCATGCCTATTTTCTAAGCAGACTACAGCTACAGCACAGCACAGGAAAGCAGTCCTCACTAATAGACCATACATGAATACTTACCCTCTTTATTAATTGCTTCAATCTTCGCAGGGTAATACCGACAGTCTGTCCAACGAGCTAGGACTTCTTCTCCAGGTTTAAAATCCTATTTTATATAAATTTAGTCATTAATACTGTAATCATTTAGATTTTTTCATAAGAAGAATTTAACGTTAGGTGCTAGAAAGATTTAATGTAGGAAAACAAGCAGGACAAGAGTCAGAGACAAAATAAATGCGCAACTTACAACAAATTCTTCATCATCTTTCAGCCCTTCTTTCCTTAACGCTGGTCGCTCCAAGGGTCGCAACCTATTGCTGTCCCAGTAAATCCACTCATCGTAGCGATGACTCCAACGTTCAAAATGGACCAACATCTTCCCCTCTTCATAATCTATCTTCTCAATACGAGATGGATACCTTGAATGATAAACATAAACTGATAAATCTATACGCCTCTTCCAGGGTTTTTATCTGTTGCACATACGAGAGTGCTCACATGACCATTCAGAAAGTTCATACTAACACCTTGTAGCAAAAAACCTGCAAGTCTGAAAAAAGATGAAGTTACTAAATTTGCAATAGGATAACATTTAGTTTAAGAGTTATCTATACACAACAGTGATATGTCATGAGTTTCATCCTAGTCAGATGATTATACACAAATTTAAACCCTAAACTCACAGACCAGGACTGCCTGAAATTGGCATTAGAAGTTTGTGCTTATCAGCTTTAAAACCTGCGTTTGTTTAAAGCAGAATCCTGTATGAGTTCTCATTTTGCTTGGATGGCAAGAATATAAAATAGTTTCAAGAGTACATTCATCACTTTAATCATGTGATATGTTTCAAACTATACCATTGATTCCAGACAAATCTGAGCAACTAATCAAACCCATAAATCAACAGAACATTCTTACTTAACCTAAGTGGCTTATTCAGTTATAGATCAATTTCCATGGCTTCATTGCCATTAAATTTGATTCATAATAATGACTTTTTAGCAGTCATCTCTCTGTAACTCCATGCAGTAAAATAAATACGTCTCAATTAAAATAAATAGTAAAATAAAAGTAAAATAAATAGTCTTAATTAGCATGTGGATTTTACTCTCAGCAAACATTATGTGTGCTCAGTGAAACTAATCAGGACTGCAACCAGATCAAATTTTAGTATTTAATTTTGGGCGTGGCATAGATAAGGAACCATAAAATTTAATATTATATTGGTAGGGGAAAATATCAAATTTCTTTAATTTCAACAATTATTATTTTAGTCAGTCTTATTTCAGTTTCACCTAAGTGAGGTATTTCACAGAACTGTAGTAAGGGAGCAAGGCACAAACTGGTTGCATCACACACTATTTCCTCCACTAAAATTATTAGATCCCATTTTTTCCACTGTATGAAGTGCAGAAAAAATTTGAATGATGCAGAATTCAGCTCCTTCTGCCCTTCAAAAAAGCACTGAAACAGATTGAAAAGCGCCATGAATTTCCTAAAAAAAAAGTTAATTAGATCATCACATTTTCTCAGACAATATACTAGGGATGCTCTAAAGTTAACAAAACCCGTATTGAAAGAACAATCACAGCAAAAGGACAACTGTCTGTCGCTTTCAGTAAGAGGCAACGTGTTTTTCTAACAAAGTGCTGCTGTGGAGCAACAGCAAGAGAGCAGAGCTCAAGCAACCCACTTCCAGTCCTACTGCAAATTCTATCAGCTAAAAACACAATTAACATACAGGAACCCCGTCAACATTTTCCATTTTTAATATTTTCCCCTCCAAAATACTGACAGTGCTGATAAAGGAGCTTTTAGCACTATGTTTGGATTAAAATATAAAAGCTTTCAGGAAGTACAGGCTTTTCCTTATTTCCTGGTGACTAGAACAGGGCATTAAAACAAAAGGTGTCAAACTCAATTTGCTCCTTCATTTCTCCAGCCCTGCTTCTTCAGCTGCAGTGATGCATACGGCATTCCAACACCTAAATATATCAGGAGTTCCTGAATGAGAAGATTCTCTCTGATCTTCTAGGTTACAACTGCAACTACTTCAGCCACATCTCACCCTCAGATCAGAATGCACAGACCGTCCAACATCTTGTTGCATTTGTCTCATCCATACATTTCAGAAATGCAAAATGATTTCACAGCCATTAAGTTGTCAATTTCTTCTTACTGAACTTCAAAAAAAAAAATAACAAAAACCCAATCAATGTCTTAGTCTCAAACTGCAGATTCTCATTTGCTACCCTGCTACCAAAATCTTTTTGGTAGACTGAAGAACTCCATGTGACTTTTCAGAGGAGCAACAAGATCAACCTCCTTTCCCCTCTCAAGTAGACTGACAACAACAATCTCACAAGACCAGTGAAACTGATGATATATTGTATCAAAACAGAAAGTAAAACTCATGGGTCAAAACCTGAATCCCATCATCAGCACTTGTCCTGGTTTGACCAAACCACAGAGGCTATCTAGTTTAACTCTGAACAAGGCTTCAAGAAAATCAGCCAGCCAAGACATGTTTTTTCCAAGCCCTGCCTCTGATGATGCTTTTTCTTTAGGTCTACATGCTGCTACATTCAGGAATTTTATCAAAAAAATTCTTACTAGTTTTTTTTCATCTTCCGGAGTGTTCCAAGTTCAGACTTCTTATCACTAGACACCAAGTGTCAGAATAAGCAGGAAGAGTAGCGAAGCAAAGGAAAAAGTAAAGTTACTGTTACTACAGCAAATGTATGAGTAGCAGCCTTACCTAAAAGAGTTCCAAACAGAAATAAAGAATGAGACAAAAAGCATTTAAGAGAGGGAAGGACGGAAGGAAGGACGGAAGGAAGGACGGACGGAAGGACGGACGGACAGACGGACGGACGGACGGACGGAAGGACGGAAGGACGGAAGGAAAAACCAGAAAAGCAAAGGGACAGGAAATTCACTTCGTAGGAATCAAAAATGAGAGCTTATGCACAAGGACTGAGGCTGCAGTAGTGAAATCAAAGACAAGAGTGACGGTGCTCTTTCGCATTATAGCTGGAAATTTCAGATTTATCACATGCCAGCCAGCTAATGATGCAAAACTATGGTTATTTTACAAAATTCAGGGACCATCAGCCAAAAGACAGACTTCTCCTTTTCCTATCCATCTACAATGTAAGTACTCTGTTCCCATTACGGCTCTACCCTATAGTGGTTCCCTTGCCACGTTTTTTCTTGTTACAGCTGGTATCTTTCACTGGTCAGCAGCAGCAAAGTCACCACCCCACACACAGTGTGTAGGAGACAACAGAAGGGATAAACCAGCTAAATGTAGTACACTGTCCTGTAAAGAGACTCTGAGAAAGAAGGGGAAGTAAAATACAGAGTATAGTTTAGAGACAAATACATAAAAATGAATATAGTTTTCAGGAAAATTCCACAAGACAAGAATCAAGACACTAATATATATGGAATTACCAAAAAAAAAAAAATAGAAACAAGAGAGCAAGGCCAACACCAACAAGGGCAAGTGTAGGGTGCTGCCCCTGGGGAGGAATAACCCCCTGCACCAGGACAGGTTGGGGGCTGACCTGCTGGAGAGCAGCTCTGAGGAAAGGGACCTGGGAGCCCTGGTGGACAACAGGATGACCATGAGCCAGCAATGTGCCCTTGTGGCCAAGAAGGCCAATGGCATCCTGGGGTGCATCAAGAGGNATAAAAGATGATATGCAAAATATTAAGTTTCATTAGGGATCGCTCAACAAGAAGACATGCAGCACTAGGTATTTATTGGTTAACATCTCTTCGATAAATATAATTTCTGCTATCAAAGTCTCTTTAAAATGTCGTTATCAGCTCTGAATTGAAGTCCATGGTACTGGTTTTGCAAAGTTAAATCATACAATAATGATATCACCACATAATGGCTTTATTCCAATAATCTGTTTCATCAATGTATCTTAAGACAGTGGTTGCAAGACAAATAGAGACAAAATATGCACTCAACTCCAGTCCTCAGAGATGTAAGATTTAGCAAATCTCTGAACCACTCAAGCTATATATAATTGGTTATTAGGCAACCCAAAAATAACTTTTTATGCATTTAGCAACAAGCTATTACCCTCAATATCCACTAAATTTAGACAAACAATGTGCCACAAATATGTATAAACAGTAATATTTCACAATACTGCTCCCACAGTGGAAAAGAGCAGAGCATACATATTGCAGAATTTACTATTGCAAATTTTACACTGCATAGAAGCATTTTTATGGTGTTACGGTTTTTGTACTTTTACTGAAAATAATCAATTTCATAAATTGCAAAATCATACTTGTATTTCAAAGCCAAGTATGCATTTCCTGCTAATAAAAGATAAAATGGCAACATAAATTTATTAATCGACCTTTTTAAAGAATTCTAGTAACAATGCATACGGGAAAGCTTTTACTACGGATAAGAGCAATTTTTATATTTATTCTGTAGGAAGAAGATTAATACGAAGATGGTTACACCTCACACACATGAGAAATTTTATGCAGAAGTTCCTTCCATCACAAAGCTACAAGTAGGCATTATGGAAAAGTATGACAAAGAGAAATACCAATATCACTCTTTAAAGTCCTGAAATGAAATTACATGTAAGGCGTAACAGTCTTAGAGTCAGGTCAGTTCTCACCGTTTTCCTCAAGAAAGTACTCCACACTAAGGAATTAATTTGGTATACAAACAGATTTGCCAACATTTTTTCAGCACAAACCAGAAAATACGCTCTAAAAAACTGAGGAAAAAGTCTTTACTTTTCACAGAAGAAAAAAAACCAAAATGAACAAAGAAAAAAAAAACCTGACGACCGCACTCCAGTTAAATAATGCAAGTGTTCTTTTCATAGGAAGAAACAATAACCTGCAAGTTTGGGGTGTGTTTTTTTTAATAGCATGTTGGAAATAGTATTTAATAATCCCAAATAAACTCTCATCCAAATTTGAAGGGGTTTAATTCATGTTTTTTTATAGAGAGGAAAACTATTGCTAGCTGATGGTATCTGCCCAGTTTAGTTATTACACACTCTCCATTCTCAGGTTCCAGTGATTCCAATCAGAAAAAGTTATACAACATTTTTGTAAAGCTGCAAAATCTAATATAGTTTACAAGATCTACACTATGAAGCACTAGCCAGACCTTCATATGGGAAAATATGCCCCAATGTTCATATAGAAAAAATTAATGGAAGGCTCCCAGTTTTCATTTCTTGACAGTGTAAAAAAACAAAACAAACCCCACCATTTTCTCAACATTAATAGCCACATGGACAGTATTTTTCATTTTTACACCATCTTCCTTTTGACCCTTCAAAAGCCACCAAAAAAGTGGTGAATTGCCCTGTGAGATGCAACAACAGTTATTTCAAACTGTGAAAAAGGGTGCAAAAACATTATTAAATCTACCCAAGTTTGCACCTGCAAAGTCTGTAAACAGACACATCCTGCCTTCACAACAATGGTATAAAAAGTCTTTCCTTCTACCTCGTAGAGTATGTAAAACTAAATGCCCTCCTTTCTGACTTCTTCACAAATAGTCTTCTGGTATCTACAAGCACCTATTTCTAACTCCTCACTTTTCAAAATATATATAGTATTGTATCAATATAAAACAGAGCCTTCACAGTCCTTTCAAATACCTGGCTGTCAAGCAACCTAGTCAACTGAAATCCAAAGGACAGACTGCACAAATTAAGATTTCCCAAAGCCTTACAGGGAATAAAAGCTTCCTCCATACTGAAAAAAAAAAAAAATCCATAATCCATCCATATAATCAAACTTAGCAACTCCAAGTGCTGTTGTTTTGATAACTAACCTATTTTAGTGAGTCATTTCCATTTCAGAACTGAAACAAGGGCCATGTATCTGTGCTTTCTTCGTTACCTAACATAGTTCAGATTAAATAGATTAATAAAGACTATGGTGTCAGAAAAATAACAAGGTTGTTTTTTTCAAAGCAGTATCTGGCACCTATGGGAAACCAGTAGAGAGCTAGAGCCACAAAAGACACAAGAAAACAGAAAAAAAAAAAAAAGGGACCTCAGAAAGCCTCTAGTCCAACCTCGCCCTAAAAGCGGGATCAGTTACAGGATCAAACCATGTTTTCCAGGGCTTTATCCATCCCAGCCTTGAAAACTTCCAATGCTAGAGACTCCACAAACTCTTTGGGTGAACCTGATCCACTACTGAACTGTCCCATGGGGAAAAAGATTCTCCTTGTACCTAGCCTGAATCTCTTTTGTTTCAACTTGTGCCTGTTGTCTCTTCTCCTTCAATCACACACTACTGTGGAGAGCTCAGCTAAGTCTCCTTGAAGAGGTCCCTGTAGGTCCTGGAAGGCTGCTAGTGGGTCTCCTGCCTTCTCCAAGCTAAACAAGCCCAGCTTCCTCACCCTCTCTTCACAGGTCGTACACTCTGGGCCCCAGATCATCTCATATATATTTAAAAACTTTTTGTTATCAGTCAGTCCCATTCTCATTCACTATCTGCTGACATTGACATGATCACATTGATTTTGATTAGAGCTGCATTTCATAGTTTGCTTTAGTGAATTTAAATGTAACAAGCGGTACAAATTCATTATGGAAGATGACCTCCCTTGCAACAATATACTGGTTTTCACTTGATAAAGAAGCAGTTGTAATTACCTCCACAACAAAACAAAAATAAACACACTCATTGACGGCCTGCCTTTGATGATCAGTTTGACCAAGCTTTCTTCTCCTCAGTAATTATACATGCCAAATGACACCAGTGACCCAAACACTGTCTACAAAAACACTTCCTCATTTAAAAGTGTGCAGGTTTTAAGCAATAAATGGTCAAGGTACACAATGCCCTCTCCACAGTTTTCAGAATTCAGAGAGAACGCCAGATTCCATGAGATTAACTTCAGCAGCTACTAAATAGATGAAAATTTAAGACCCACAGAAGTGCCTCAGAAAGCTAAAAAATAGAGTGGAACTTCATTTTTTCCCATCCTCTAGAAGCCTTTCTTGATTATGATTTTAACTGATCTGAACACTGGATCTTTAAATGACAGCAGACTTTCAGAAAAATGGCGAAAAAAATTAAAACCCTTTCAAAGGCTATTTTTCAGCGAGCATTCTCAATTTGTTGCCTGTAGAAAGACTGAGCTAAGCAATACTACTGCTTTTCAATTTTGGTTTTGTTAGAAAAAATATAAAGAGATTTAATGTAAGTTCAGCAACTTTATTTCTTTGAAGTATGTTCTATTTCTGCATGGAGATGAGGGGAATGCATACAGCTTATATATAGAAAGAATTTAAAAAACATCCACCACCCCCTTATGTAACAGAAAGCTGGGGGGAGGAAAAAAAAGTCACACAGCCTATTACTCCAGCACATCTCACCCTGATAAAAACACAACAGTAGGATTTCTCTAATAAACTCTTTGGTTATCTGCATGGGAAAAAAGAAAAAAAAAAAAAGAAGTCCTGTTTTCAAGAGTTGCTGTAACTGCAAAATTTCAATATTCACTTTCCACTCCTAAATATGGCACTACGGCGGTTTACGTGCAAATAAACTTGACTTGTTCTGCCTGGTGGTCCACATGATGAATCAGTTCCCAGACAGTTCAGAACAGACTCTATTCTGCGCAAAAATACCAAGCAGCTCAGCTGCAGAGCTTGCAACAGATTACATGGCTGACAAGTCCAAAACCAGACAAGAGCTCCAGAACCAGCACGCAACCCTCCCCTGGGAAAAGGCTGGCCAGATCTGATACAAACTATACACAGGATACTCAGTGATTACTACTTTTTTTTTTTTACTACAATTAAGCTGAAGCCATTTTTACTTACTAACTTTTGTTATCGAGTTACATTAACCAATTCTCTCTAGTCACAGGAGATGCTGTAAGAAGTTCTATTAACATTATTTTATTTTTATAACACTATTCAGTTTCATGATCTTGGCATTCAGTTATAAAATCAGTGTGTTGAAAACCCACTCTACTGCAACAGCTAAGAACAAAGACTGTTCTGTAAACCTTATTTTCTTTTAGAGACTGCTTATTAAAACACTTGTGCTATAACTAAAATCAAAGCTCCACAGGTAAAAAAGTTTAATTCAACTTTTTATATGGAGCATACAACTACTGGAGTAAACATGCAAATAATACACAGAATTCTATATCACACAACCTGGAGTAAGCGGGATCAGATATTTATATGAACATGCTTAGTTATCCAGGAATGCAACAGAAAAGCAGGTACAGGTTTATTTCCTAGCCCTAACTAATCAGCAAGCAGCTAAGGAAAAACTTCTGGTTAGAAGGATCAGCTTCCTGTGTTATTACTTTAACAAAACCAGGTATTTTTCAAACTGAAGTAGTAGGGACAGCATACATCATGAAATTAGACCACTTGCATTAATAAAATTTTGACTAACAATTTCAAAAGAGCAACTCCTTTCACAATACACATGCTGTGTGGCATGGCCCTTGTGGCCACAAATTTCCATTTTATGGTCTTATATAGACCTTATTTAGACTCTTACTCATGAGTGGGTGGGGCAGTCAGTTTTAAGCACTTCATTGCCTCAGCTGTTTGATACAAATACAATCGTACTTACCTATTCCAGGAACTCCAATTAAAGATGTTTTCTGTTTTTAAAATCATTTTTGTGAACCTATGAAGTGTGATAACCGAATACAAAACAAATTCGCTTGCGTGCCTTCAAACTAAAACAAAAGAAGTCTTTAGTCACAGAAGTTTGCCACATCAACACACCGACCGTCTCACATATGGCACTGCATTCTACACTGCTCTGGAAATGCTCTTTGCATACTACAGCTGCACAAGCAAATCAAAGCAAAGAAACGAAAACCCGTAGAAAAATGTAATTTGATTTCTGAAGACAGAGTATTTTCCTAAAAGTTAATAGTTTTAACAGACGCATTACGTGGCAATTCATAAAGTTCATATGTGAAACAGTCAATCAATAGGTGCACTCAGTTTTATAATTAGACATCAAAACACACAATATACACAAAATTGCTTTTAGCGAATACTGCACGATGTCTTCCATACCATTTTTGTAAGTAGTCCAGTGCCTCCAAACGAGCACCAATCTCAAATGTGATTCCAGGACGATTAGGAGGCTTTTTACTCATCTTGATATTTTCTTTTTCAGTGCCTTTGGAGAAAAAAAAAAATTTAAAAAGAGTCATATAAAACACATAATGTTGCCTGAAACATGTCACTTGACAGCAAATATATTCCAGAGAGTAGAAAAAGATGCAAAATTTCCATCCTGACTTTCCCATTAACTGCCTAGTTTTTACAAGTACAGTCAAGGCCCATTAAAGAAGGCACAAAAAACCCCACACTTATTTTTATTCAGATTTTCTTCCCTCTAAAAAAACAAAAAACAGTCATCAACCTTAAGCCAAAAAAAAATAATAATATCTGGTGCTCATGTCTGGATGGGTCCTACCATGTAATTCCTTGACATTCCTTTGTAGCATAATTTTTAGAGTTACCTAGAGATAGTGTGTTCTCTCTGCTGTGGAAAAGGTCAAAATTAAGAAAAACATACCTTACGGAGCACAGAAATTTACAGATAAACATGGCCTAGAGGACAAGTAAGATGAAATTAGAGAAAAAAAATAAACAAACAAAAAAGCCATCTTCAGCCTTTCTATGCACTCTCGAGTCTCATTCATCGCACGAGGTAAGTTTCGTTGGCAAGAGCCTTTTAACTGCTTTTGGTAATTCAGCCACTACCACAACAAAACCCCACCGCTACTCCGCACGAGTGCTATCGCTATTACCGTGACTTTCCGATGTACCACCGTTACCGGCCCGCAGCGCAGAGGGTTTCGCCGCTGGGGCCGGCGGCCGCCTGCCCACCGAGGAGCGCCGCTGCCAGCCCGCAGGGCCGGAGCCCCCTCGCTGCGGGCAACCGGGACAGCGGCACCCGCACCCCGGTTTTTACGCGGGGTTCCCCTGCCAAGGCCGGCAGCGCGACGCGGGCCAGCTGTCCCGGAGGCGGTGGCCGGCCTGAGGGAAGCCGGTGCCGCTCCCCGAGCGCGGAAAACACAAAGGGGTCCGGCTCGGAGCGCGGGCGGGCCCCGGCCGGCGGGGGCTCGGCGCTCCCGCAGGCTCTGAGGAGGAGGCGAGCGGCCGCGGCCCACCGGACCCCCGTCGGCGGGCAGGGCCCGGCGCNGGCAGCGCGCACGCGCGGTGATTGACAGGCGCGGGTGATTGATTGACAGGCGGTCGCCCCGCCCGCGGGTGACGCAGCGCGGCGCTGGCACTACGTCACGGCTTTCCCCGCTGCCGTCATACGGCACCTCAGCCATCACAGCGGGCGAGAGGGACAAGGGGAGGGGTGGCCATCGGGGAGGCGGCTGAGGTGGCCACAGTGGCCATAGCCCGCGGCCGGGCAGGCCCCGCTCAGCGGGTGACCAGCAGCGGCCTCACCGCGGCCTGCGTTTACCTCACGCCTTTCCTGGGGACCCGCCCGCGTCTCCACACACGGATTTTGTCGCTTTTGCTCTTCCCAGTCCCCCGAGCGGCTGGATGGGCACTCGGCTGCTGGTGGAGCCTGCCCGTTGCCAACCCTTTGGCGCCCAGCGTGGGCCTTCGGGCAGAGAGGGAGCCGGGCAGTGCAGGCCGGGCTGGGTTTGTATCATAGAATCATAGAATCATAGGGTTGGAAGGGACCTCGAAAGATCATCTAGTCCAACCCCCCTGCCAGAGCAGGGTCACCTAGAGCACATCACCCAGGAACGCGTCCAGGCGGGTTTTGAATGTCTCCAGTGAAGGAGACTCCACAACCTCTCTGGGCAGCCTGTTCCAGTGCTCTGTCACTCTCACAGTAAAAAAATTCTTCCTGATATCCCTCTTGAATCTCCTATGCTCCAATTTACATCCATTACTCCTTGTCCTATCACTGGTCATCACTGAAAACAACTTCTCTCCATCTTCCTGACACTCCCCCTTTACATATTTGAAGACATTGATGAGGTCACCCCTCAGTCTCCTTTTCTCCAGACTAAAGAGACCCAGCTCCCTCAGCCTTTCCTCATAAGGGAGATGTTCCACTCCCTTAATCATCTTTGTGGCTCTGCGCTGGACTCTCTCAAGCAGTTCCCTGTCCTTCTTGAACTGAGGGGCCCAGAACTGGACACAATACTCCAGATGTGGCCTCACCAATGCAGAATAGAGGGGGAGGAGAACCTCTCTTGACCGACTCACCACACCCTTTCTAATGCAGCCCAGGATGCCATTGGCCTTCTTAGCCACAAGGGCACATTGCTGGCTCATGGTCATCCTCCTGTCTACCAGGACCCCCAGGTCCCTTTCACCTACACTGCTCTCCAGCAGGTCAGCCCCCAACCTGTACTGGTACATGGTGTTTTTGTAGCTCTGACAGATGTTACGTGCTGGTTTATTTGCCCCCTTTCTCGCTGCACACTAAACTCCAAGGCGTCTTAACAGCTGCTCTCAGCTTTTGGAGTTTGCTGTGCTGCTTATCCCTGTGGTTTGCTTTGCCTGGGAGACCTGTGATAAAAGCACCAGCCTTGAGTCAAATCTGGTATCTGGCCCCTGCGTTGTTGCCATCCCAGTACTCAGGAACCATTTGTGGAGACCTTTCTCCTTCTTCTGCAGGATAGGTGTTTCCAACCTTCTTGTAACGGCAAGATCAGCATCACAACATCCCCATGGACATGTCAGTAAGATAACAGTCAAGTTTCTACCGGTGAACAAAAAAGAAACGCAGCCTTTCCTTGGCGTAGTGGGTTTCTGGAGACTGCACATTCTGCGTCACTCTCAGCTGATGAGTCCTCTCTATCAAGTGACCCAAAAGAACTATTTCAAGTTAGGCCCTAAACAGCAGCAGAACAGACAGGACATAGTTTGTGAGGTCTGTGAGAAATATGCTCTACACTGCAGTTGGGGAGCATCGTCTCACCTGGAGCCTCTGGCAGAAAACACCTGGAGAGATCCAAGGTGTTCTAGGGTCCTGGAGCTGGGGGTATCCAGGGTCCGAGGTGCCTGTGCTGCACTAGATGTTCATAGGAAGGGTCCTTTCTACACCTTATACAACTGACGCTACATGAAGTAAGTGGATAGCATTGATCATGCAACAGCCTCAAACAGGCAGCCCCAGCTGCCCGTGAATCCTGGAAGACATCACAGTTTGAACATCGGTCAGAGATTTCAGATCATCGCCTGAGGAGGTGGCTCAGGCCCAGGAGTATGATAAATTAGCAGAAAGTGAAAGGCAATATGCCCTCTTTACCAGTGTATCCTGTTGTGTTGTGCGAAACCATCTGCTGTGGAAAGCTGCGGTGCGGAGTGCAAGTCATGGACCCAATGAACTGATTGGACTTCTGTGGAAGTGGGATGTCCCACAGACTAAGCGAATGATGTCTGTATGTGTGTCAAAACTTGAGGAGGGGGGAGGTCATGATTGTTGGGGGTGTATTGGAGAGTGTAGGACCTGAGTAAGGTGCGAATGGTGTGGAACAAGGGGTGGAGGTTGTACTGGGTCCGGTTAGGGTTGAGTTAACTTTCTTCGTAGCTGTCTGTATGGTGCCATGTTTTGGATCTGTGGCTAAATCAGTGTTGACAACACACCAGTGTGTTGGCTGTTGCTGATCAGCTCTTGTGCAGCATCAAGGTTTGCTTTTTTTTTCCACTTTGTCCCCTCAGCAAGTAGGCTGACCATGCGCAAGAGACTGGGAGGGGCCATAGCCAGCACAGTTGACCTGAATTGGACAAAGGCCTATTCTATGCCATGCAACATCTACTTCAGCAATAAAACCTGGGGCAGAGGAAGAAGAATGGTGGGGCTTTTGTCTTCCAAGGCGGCCATTGCTGGGAGACGGGATGGGGATGGGCCTGCTGGTGGGAGGTGGTGGGTGATTGCCTCTGCATTGCTTGGGGGTTTTTTGGGTTGTGTTGTTTGGTTTAGGATTTTTTTCTGCATTCCTTCACTTACTAAACCATCTTTATCTGGATCTACAAACATTCTCACTTTTATTCTTCTTGTTCTCTCCCCCATCCCACTGCAGGGGGAGTGAGCACAGTTGTGTGGGTGTTCGGTTGCTGTCTGAGGTCAGCCCATCCGCTTTGGTTAGTCCCTGCGAGGCTGCCTCCCACTTTCAGAGTTTTTATAGGGAGACTGTGCAGTGCAATATTTTAGATTTGCTACGGGAGTTTTTTTATTCCTCCTTTGACTTTTCCTTGTTCCCATTTTCTGGATAGTGGTGGCAAACAGGAGAGACTGAAGGAGGAAGGAGGCTTGAAGAAAAGCAAAAGAAACGAAACAAAAAACAGCTCTCTGTTCTCTTTTTAATAAAAATATTGTCATTGCATTTATTTGAATTCTCCAGCTGTTACTAGTCTCTGCATAGTTTTGATGCAGGCTTTCATTTAGAGGGTTAGTTACATGATGGTGATGGCTGTCGTGTTGGCAATGAGACCTCTCTGAGTGGCAGCGAACATTCAGCATCAGGATGCTGTTAGAAAACAAAAATGCTTCTATCTAGTGAGAGGGAGACGGGGGAATGATCAAAGAGGTAGCGAGGATGGGCCCAGCTAGGTGTGGGTGGTTGAGTCATGCTCTGTGACTGCCGGAGGCTGTCTGAGAAGGGCTCGGAGCAACGTGTGGCACGGTGAGCATCACCTCACTGCTGAGGCTGTCAGGAGGCAGAGCTGACGGCAGGCTGCAGAGGCACAGCAAGCCCCGGGTGTTCACTAATCTGGGCTAAAAGCTCATCTGCAGACCCACAAAGGAGCACAGAGAGACAACAGCAGGAAGGAGAGCCCAAATAATACCCTTCCCCAGCAGCTCCCAGGAGCCATCAGCCCATCAAAGGCCCATTTCCTCAAGCTCAGAGGGGGGCACAATGGCAGGTGGGAACCCAAATTAAGGACTCAGAGGGAGGGACTTCCCAAGGCAGGGTGCTGTGTGACTCCTACCACGCTGCCTTCACAACAGCAGAACTCCACTTGTGGTCCAGCAGTACAAAGCAACATTTTCTTCCACTGTGATCAGACTAGTTAGGAAGACAAGGAGCCCCAGCCAATGTCCCCACTTCTTTGCTGCCATTTCAGGTCTACCCTCCCCTGCTCTGTTGTACCCCCGAGGGCACCCACAGCCCTTACTGTCCTTGACTTGCTGACTCTGGTGCGTCCCCCACCCTGCCCATGGCCCAGGACCCCATTTCAGCTACTATGTCCCACCATAAAGCCAGTGAGGAGCAACTTCGGCTAAGATCTTTTTTTATTCTTTTAGCACAAAAACGTCTCCCATATTTAGTCTCGTCTCCTAGGAAAACAGGGCTTACATGGCTGCATAGCATGTCTGCCTTCCCTTTTCCCTTTCTCCGTTTACTTCCAGAACTTCTGCCTTACTTCAGGCTTAACAGAGAGATAGAGGTTTCACCACGTTATCCCAACCTGTTTTCTTAAAATCCTCACCTGGGCAGGGACGAGCGACTGCCTCGACCTCTCCGTGAGAAGCTCAGCTCTTACTCTCTTTCAGACACCAGAGCATTATTGCAAGGCAGAGGTGCAGGAAAGGAGATGCCATTACTTCGGCTCCCCACAAAATTTGGTGTTTAACCTTGTCACGAAGCGTGTCTTTTAGCATTGTGACTATTATACAGACCATAAATTGGAAACCAAACTGGATAGGAGATTTTATCTTGCCAGTCAGTGACTCACCAAGTCTCGGAGGGGGAAGAGAGGATTTCATAATCAGCTGAGCCTGAGCTCATGGTATGCTGTTGATGCTGAAAAGACTAATGAAGTCTTTGCAAAGCACACACACATGGAAATACCGAGTAGGAGTAGGGAGGTGACATTATCTCTGCACTTGGCACCAGTATGTTGTTATTAAAATAACTTACTGTTCAGAAAAGCCATCCAAAAACTGGAAGGGTTCAGGAAAGATCTGGGAGAATGATCAAACACCTGAGAAAAAAAGATATTATGGTGAGAGACCCAGATATCAGTTTGTTTATTTTGCCATTTTTTTTTTCTTGGGGCGATTGAATTAGTCCATAAAAGAAGTACTTTAAAAGTCAGATATTGCAATCACGGGGTGATAGTCAATGGAATAAAACTTCATCTTCATTTTTATCCTTTTTATAGTAGGAAGACGTATTTAAAGTGACTGCTGGTGCTTGTGTTTAAAGGGTGCCTGCACGGCCTCGGCCTTGAAAACGTGCTGGAGCACCTTTGCCCCGCTATATCCCTCTGTGTAGGTGGCTTGGTCACAGCCTGGCTCTGCTCTGTCATCATGTACCAGTTTTCAGCCATTTCCTCGGTCCATTTTGACACTCTGGCATCAGTTGCTGTGTCCTCCTCTCCAGTTTCTCTGCCCTTCTTTTATTCTCATCCTAGAAACTCCCTCCCCTCCGGAAATTCCTCCCTCCTTTTGTGAAGATTTCCAGTATCTCACCAAACACTTCTTTTTTCCTTTTAAAGCCCTACATTTTCCAGATGCTGGGAAATAACCTAAAGGGGCTGAGTTTTGGAGTATCTGGCCTTGCATGGGAAAAGAAAGTAGCTAACAGCCATTGCCATGGACACCAAACAAAATAGTAACCCCATGGATTTGGGACACCAACCCCAGTCTTTTCCAGTTTTGAAAGACACTGAAGCTGGACATTTTTTACCCAGTTGCTCCCTGCTTCTTTGCAAAACGACTTTAACTCAATAAATGATTTCTCCCAGAGACCTGGCTGTTTTCTAACGTGTGTTGCAACCACAGCACCGTGTTTCACTGCACGCTGGAGAGGTGGCATGAAGCTATAAACCAGAAGTAAGGTTCCCTAGGAGCAATATTGTAAGGGTGAAGTATGGTAAAATGAGGATGCTGAGGACCTGCTAAGGTCAGGTCAGTAATGAAATTTGCATTTGTATTGATAGTTTCACATTAGTGAAAAAGTCCCAAATCCACACAAAGAAAGAGAAGAAAGAGAAGAAGGAGGTCATCCTCCCCCTCTACTCTGCCTTGGTGAGGCCCCACCTGGAGTGCTGTGTCCAGTTCTGGGCTCCCCAGCTCAAGAGGGACAAGGAATTGCTGGAGAGGGTGCAGCAAAGGGCTACAAAGATGATGAGGGGACTGGAACACCTCTCTTATGAAGAAAGTCTGAGGGATTTGGGTCTCTTTAGTCTAGAAAAAAGACGGCTCAGGAGTGACCTTATCAATGCCTATAAATACTTGAAGGGTGGGTGTCAGGAGGATGGGGCCAGGCTCTGTTCAGTAGTGCCCAGTGACAGGACAAGGGGTAACGGGCACAAACTTGAACATAGGAAGTTCCACCTAAACATGAGGAGGAACTTCTTTACCTTAAGGGTGGCAGAGCCTTGGCACAGGCTGCCCAGGGAGGTGGTGGATTCTCCGTCTCTGGAGACATTCCAAACCCGCCTGGATGGGTTCCTGTGCAACCTGCTCTAAGGTGGCCCTGCTCTGGCAGGGGGGTTGGACTAGATGATCTCCAAAGGTCCCTTCCAACCACTACCATTCTGTGATTCTATAACAAAGAGAAGAAAGAGCAAATGCTAACGGTTGGTGGAGATGAAAGGGATGGGATGGGAGGCAGGTAAAGTTACTGCCTACATGAATGATACCTCTGGATGCTCTGCATGGCTGGAAGGGAGCAGCTACCTGTTCTGGATGAAGGCAGCTTTGCTATGCCATGTTACAGCCTGGTTAAACCGCTCTCTGTGTAGCCACTTGATATTTCGGGAGGGCATAGTCAACATTCGCTGTGCTTTGAATATTGTTTTGCAGTGAATGTTAGACCTCCTGAGATTTAATCGTGCTTTTGACTCGGAAACAGTGTCGTGCAATGTGTTGCTTACTTCTGCCTTACATATTGCAGCCATATGTCTTGGATTGTGTTTTGGTCTGAGGGGGGAGTCTTTAGATTGGAACACACACATCAGTAAATATTTTACTGAGGATTTTTTTAAAGCCTTGATGAGAACAATATTGAACAAAAAAATGTGCCAATACCTGCGCTGATTTTAAAGTGATTTCCTCAATTATTTCCCTCTGAGACTGAAATTCAGCTTGTACTTTATGGTGGATCTACAGAGCACTTGACTCGCAAACATATCCCAGTGGTAAGTTTTTCACGGTCTACCATTTTGAGAGCTGACCTCGGGGCGAGTAAGGGAAAGGCACAGAAGGAATGTCCGGCAAGATGATGACCGTGTTGGAGTCACCATTTGAGCGCTCAGCAGCAGGATGTTTATCGCAGTCATAATGATATTGGAGAGTAATGTAAGAGGAAAGGAGAGACTAAAAGGCAAATCACTTCAAAACATGCAGTCTAGCAAGGAGAGTTTTGTAGTCAGATCGCCAAGATGTATGTGTAGAGAGAATTTGCAACTTGGACTGAAGGAAAACAGGACTTCAAAACTCAGATTTGTCCAACCTGGTGGAGTCCAGCAGTGAGAATGAAAATAAAAATACATTGCATCTGCCAGCAGGCAATAGCAGTCCCTTTGTAAAACTAATGTGATATTTTCCTGTCTCCTTTGTGGTCCTGAGAAAATCTGGGTGTCCTCAGGGGCTGATGGATGGTTGTCAATTAAGAGATTAGGCCTGAGTGTCCAACCCTGCCTGTAAAATGCTTGCAGAGCATTTGTTTATGGGAGGAGTCACTTGTTTCTTGATACTTGGCCATTGGGACTGTGCTGGCATCGCATGGAGAGGTTCCTGGAAGGCTATCAGAGATCTGGTCTCTGTCCTCAGTTGCCTCGTAGGCCACATTCAAATCCTTGATCTTTGTGCAATGCTGGATAGCATCCAAGCTATAAAACCACTCTGCCTCTAGTGTATCATGATCCTTCACTGGATGCCAAGGCTGGCTGTGCCTTTTCCTCTCCCTAGCAGTTGAATTAGTCCAGAACATCAGTTTGAATCCATCTGGAAATGTGACAAGTATGGCACAGGCATATCTGGAAAAATTTCAAACACTTACAGAAAGGCCTGCAGATCCTCAGTATAAGCTTCCCGAATTTAGACTTTGCTGAAATACTGGCATTCAGGCAGAGAGGAGCAGTGGTTATTTACACAGAAATAGAGAGACAGCTGTTAAGGGTGCTGTGTGAAACAGCACGTAAACCAGGCGTTTTAAGGAATGTTATTGGAGTATCACTGTCAATTGTTGTTTGATTTCATTTATACAATCATCATTATGATTTATTATAGAAATGACGATGGCATCAGTATCATCAGTATTTTGCCAGTACCAGCAGTACAAAATCCTCCACCATTGGTCACATAATCATAGAATCGTTTAGGTTGGAAGAGACCTTTAAGATCATTGAGTCCAACTATTAACCTAGCACTGCCAAGTTCACCATTAAACCATGTCCCTCAGCACCACATCTTCCCGGCTTTTAAATACCTCCAGGGACTGTGACTCCACCACTTCCCTGGGCAGCCTGTTCCAATGCTTGACAACCCTTTCGGTGAAGAATTTTTTCCTAATATCCAATCTAAACCTCTCCTGCGGCCACTTGAGGCCATTTCCTCTTGTCCTGTCACCTGTTACTTGGGAGAAGAGACAACACCCACCTCACTACACCCTCCTTTCAGGTAGTTGTAGAGAGTGATAAGGTCTCCCCTCAGCCTCCTTTTCTCCAGGTTAAACAATCCCAGCTCCCTCAGCTGCTCCTCATAAGATGTTCTCCAGACCCCTCATCAGCTTCATTGCCCTTCTCTGGACACACTCCAGCACCTCCATGTCTTTTTTGTAGTGAGGAGCCAAAAACTGAACGCAGTACTCAAGGTGGGGCCTCACTGGTGCCAGTACAGGGGGATGATCACTTCCCTAGTCCGGCTCATCACACTATTCCTGATACAAGCCAGGATGCTCTTGACCTTCTTGGCCACCTGGGCACACTGCTGGCTCGTGTTCATCCAGCTGTTGACCAGCACCCCCAGTTCCTTTTCCGCCAGGCAGCTCTCCAGCCACTCCGCCCCGAGCCTGTAACACTGCATGGGGTTGTTGTGACCCAAGTGCAGGACCCTGCATTTGGCCTTATTTAACCTCATCCCATTGGACTCAGCCCATCGATCCAGCCTGTCCAGATCCCTCTGCAGAGCCAGAACCTAGGTGGTAACCTGAAGCTGTGTGTATCTAGGTGGCTTGTTCAGCTTTCAGCCACCAAAGTGCTGCTATGGTGGTGGGCTGTCTACCATTAACTGTGGTGACATGGAAGACAAAGAATGTCAGCAATCGAGTCTTCAACATGTCTTATGGGTTCTTCCTAGGCTGGGAACATTGTGCTGTGTTTGGACATGCCCCTTTATACCATTTAGAGCTGAGAGTGAGCAGTCTCCCCATACTGTCCTACATGGTTTACTCCCTCTCCTTTCCCTCTCAGTATGGGTGTCCTAAGATGCTGCATATAAATTTGTGCCAGAAGCTGAGTGACCAGCTGGTCCAGGCACCATGAACACACACTGTTCATATAGTGCTTCCTCTGCCACCTCAGGCCCCGTTCCCATTCATTCTCCATTCAGACTCAGTGATCAGGGCATTAATCTTTCTGTTGTCTGCAAATAAGATGCTGCAAGAGCACAAGTGGCCAACGGCCGGCTCTGTCCTGGCTGCTTCTAGTCACTGCAGACACTGCAGAGTGCTAATTCATGAACTTTTATAATCGATAAAATTAAGTCAGATGGCTTTTAGCATAGGTGTGTTTGTTGCTTTTCTTAGTGTTCCTGCCTTCTTGTTCAGCAAGTCAGATCTTCTTGTGAGGAATTTTACAAAGAACTCTAATGAGGACCCACCTGAGATCTATGATAGACCTTGACTACATTCTGCCTCGACTGATGGATTTGAGTATTAGCCTCTTCCTTATGTTTACTTCCTCTGCTAAAATAGTTTTTAGAGGAGCAATGCTTTCGGATGCAAGGTGGGGGAACTACAGATTCTAATAGAAGCACTTCTTTGCCCTGTGTATGCTTTTCTACCGTTCTTATGTTGTGTTGCGACATTGTGCAAAATTCCTCTCAAGCACATTCCCACGTCTACATCAAGTTATATACTGACCAAACTTCCTTCTGATACTATATATTCAAAGAAGAGGGAGATGCAATACAGACTGGTCGTGGCTTTGCACACGTTTGCTTGATTCAGACACTTTCTAACCACTTTTTGTCTACCTGGACTCGGTGTTTAGTATAATAGAGAGGTTGAGATCCAAGCAGTGTGGGTGTATCAGCAAGCTCAGAGCTCATTCTAAGTTTTACAGGTCTGTGCATTTTACTCCAGCACGCAAAGCACAAATGCCCTTTGTTGCCCATATTGCAAGAGCAATTAAGCTGAAATAATGAATTTGGGAGAAAAAAAATCAACCTTGAAACTAAGAAAGTCTCTGATAGGATGGAGTGGGATTTCCATCTGATAACACTAAAAATTAATTTGTTCCAGTCTTAAAGCAAATTAATCTTTGTTCATACAGATGACCTGATAAGGTTATTAAGATTGTATATGATGTGCCATTCTGTAAACTGCAATGAAATGTTAACTTTATGCAGGATCAGCCTTCTCTTAAAATTGAAATAAAATCTGTGAGTTGTTGGGTTGTTTTTGTTTTTTTTAAATACCAGGCTACATCAAACATTGCTAAATGGTTCTGCTGGATAAAGGAATGTGCTTAGCTTAAAATGCTGTCATTCACAAAGGTGAATTAAAACGAGTCTTAGTTTTCCCTGCAGCAAGACTGAAGACAGATCCCTCTGCAGAGCCAACCTACCCTCCAGCAGATCAACACTCCTGCCCAGTTTAGTGTCATCTGCAAACTTACTGAGGGTGCATTCGATCCCCTCGTCCAGATCATTGATAAAGATATTGAAGAGAACCGTCCCCGGCACTGATCCCTGGGGGACACCACTTGTGACCGGACACCAACTGGATTTAACTCCATTTACCACCTCTCTCTGGGCACGGCCATCCAGCCCGTTCTTTACCCAGCGAAGAGCACACCTGTCCAGGCCATGAGCAGCCAGTTTCTCCAGGAGAATGCTGTGTTTCATCAACTTTCAGTTTGACCCAGTGTAACTGCTCTGAAGTTGTCATGACCAGCCCTTCCCCTGCTAGTTTTTTGAATGTTTCAACCAATTTTCATATATCTCAGACTGTTTTTCACTTGTTGAGTGCTATATAAACAGCATTAGCAAAGAGCTGTGGTATGGGACAAATGGCCTGATTTGATGGTCACTGAAACTAGTGGAAAAGCTAAATGCTGTGAGCTTTCCAGGAGGTTCAAACAGAGTTATGGAAGCATCAAATTACTCTCAATTGCGTTCAATCAATAAGCACTCTACTCCCTCCACCATGGCCACTCCATTCACTCTACTGGGAAAAATACCCTTTCTGAAAATCGTGTGTTTAGCGTAATAGTGCACGGCACTGTGCCCCTGTGGCCAAGAAGGCCAATGGCATCCTGGGGTGCATGAAGAAGAGTGTGGCCAGCAGGTGGAGGGAGGTCATCCTCCCCCTCTGCTCTGCCTTGGTGAGGCCCCCCCTGGAGTACTGTTTCCAGTTCTGGGCTCCCCAGCTCTTCCTCCCCAGGGAACTGCTGGAGAGGGTGCAGCAAAGGGCTACCAAAATGATGAGGGGACTGGAGCACCTCTCTTATGAGGAAAGACTGAGGGATTTGGGTCTCTTTAGTCTGGAGAAGGAAAGACTGAGAGGGGATCTTATCAATGCTTATAAATATCTAAAGGGTGGGTGTCAGGAGTATGGAGTCAGGCTCTTTTCAGTGGTGTCCAGTGACAGGACAAGGGACAACAGGCACAAACAGGAACAGAGGAAATTCTGTCTCAACTCCAGGAAAAACTTCTTTACTTTGCAGGTGCCAGAGCACTGGAATGAGCTGCCCAGAGAGGTTGTGGAGTCTCCTTCTCTGGAGATATTCAAAACCTGCCTGGATGTGTTCCTGTCCAACCTACTCTAGGTGACCCTGCTCTGGCAGGGGGTTGGACTAGGTGATCTCTGAAGGTCCATTCCAACCCTATGATTCTGTGATTCTGTGACGTGAGTTGCAATGGGTTGCTAAATTGGCAGACTTGTGGTGTAATATGTGCTAAAATCTCATCTGCACACCCATAAAGGAGCACAGAGAGACATTGGCAGGAGGGGGGACCCCAAATAATACCCTGCTCCAAAGGCTCTCAGGCCCATCCCAGGGGCCATCCCATGAAATTCCATTTGCATCAGCCCAACTGAAGCACAAAGATAGGAGGGAAGCCAAATTAAGAGCTCAGAAGAAGGGACACTCTGTGTCTCTTCCAGGGCTGGCTGAGAGAAGCCTCAGCCCTTGTGTCCAGGCGTGAAGCCCACCCAGAGGAGTCAACACCAGAGCACCTTTGGGACCGAGGAGGGTTTCTGCCTGGGGGCATGGGACACATTACGGCCAGGGGTGTCCCTAAGGGTGATGCCACAGGGAGCTGGCTGTGGAGGACCAGGGCAATGTGAGTGTGTGATGATCGCTACCAGCAACTGGAGTGGGGCTGTGACCCTGAGGGCTCATGTGTCCAAGTGCCAGCAACTGGGGAGACTGGGAACTCAGGGTGGCTACTGGACAGGCTGAGTGTCTGAGCCTGGCTGCTGGAGGGGTCCAGCTTGTGCAGATGTATATATATATGTATATTCTCACTAGTGGAGAATATACAAAAATATGTGTATATTCTCACCCTGCTCAGCCAGAGAGGGGAGCCGGGTGAGGCCACTGGTGTGTGTGTGTTCGTGTGAGCGCTCCCGGTGTCTGTCTTTCCTATCTGGGTGGCCAGCTGTATGTGTAAATAGGGTGTATACATGTGCTGGGCGTGTGTGTGCCTACCAGGTATACGTCTTCAGCCTCTGTGCTGGTGGTGGTGGCCTAAATCTGGGTTCTTTACCTGGTGGGCAAACCAGTACACACAGAGCAGAGGTATTTCCGAGTTCATTCCATTAATGCGCAGAAATGAGGTGTTTGTCCCAAAACAGGAGCATGCCTTAGTTTCAAAAATTTCCCTTTTCGTACACTCATTATTACATATTCAAACAATTAAGACATATTTGTTGTTATTCTCTTTAATGATTGGTTGAGATTTCTTTGCTAAAATTAGTGCGCTGACTCTGTTTTCATCTGCCATTGTTCTGAGTAGGGGGTATCACTTGGGTAGGTGGTCAGTGAGTCGGTGGTCGCGATCTCCACACGCTGAAATTACCTTTTACCTTCTTCTCTTCTCATCTTGGCAGTTCCAGCTGGTTTTCTCAGTTTGCTAAACTGGCCAACAGTTCATCACTCTCTTGACAGGAATATCCTGCTTATCGACAAAGCTGCATTGTCTAGTAGTTAGTTCCTCAATTTAATCTTAGATAAATCATGTCTAGTTACTGTTTCTCTTTAAATGATCAAATAGGGTTGGGATCGTATAGAGGACTTCTAGCAGCAGCAACAGGTTCCCTTGCTTGCTTCGATTACACGTTACATTTCATTTTTCTAGTTAAAATCAATTTTACTACACCAGTGGGACCTTCAGGCCCCAGCCTCACCTCTCTTGGACTGCCAGACCCAGCACAGTATGTTTTCTCCTTTATTTGTCGTGTTGTCAAAAGCAGAGTAAGCCTGGGAGGAGAGGAGAAAGACATATGGCATTTAGTATTGTGATTTCTCATTTCCTTCCTTTTGTGGGTTGAAGCTGCAATGTATGCAACGGGCATAAAACTGCCGCACAACAAGCTTGTTGGGGGATTAATTTCTTAGAATTTGAAATGTGATGGTTGAGGTGGGGCTTGGGTTGGGGCAGGAAGTTTGAGGAGCAGCAGGTAACAAAAACAAGCTGTATACAAACCTTTGTGCCTGAATAGAAACCATAGGCTAACGCATACCTATAAAATATTCATTAATGCACAAAGTTTATGCAACAAAGGGTTGTGGAATAGTGAGTTTCAGTTATGGATGTTAGTGATTAAAAAAGAAAACACCTCTAAGTCTAAATATGATATAGACACAGTATGTTTTAACTATATAGGTAAACATGAAAGGACAACGTCCTTCAGGAAAGCAGCCCAAGCTCAGAATTAACTGCTTCCTGTTGAGAAGAATATGAAAAGAAATGAAAAACACTTCCAAGGAGTAAATTAATGGATGTATAGAAATTCTTCAGTTGGTGACCTAGTTTTAAAGACCATTGGGAATTTACGTCCATTGCCTGTAGAGAGACAGGGTGGCCTGGGAAATCCTGCTGTGATGAAGCCCAAGCACTCATGGAAATACTGTTGGACTAAATTTCCTCATTGGCATAATTCCACTAAATTAAAAGAAGTGATGCAAAGACTGAACATGGCCCTGCGTTTTTGCGTTTGAGCAAAAGGACTTTCAAATGTTCATTTTGGTTTAACCTCCCAAACAGAAGCTCTTTTGTAACATCCTAATTGCCTAATTCCTATTTTTGTTTCCTTTTTTGTGAGGTGAGAACATGACACTCCTTTGTTATCAGTGGAAGTATTTTTCCTTCTCCAGGGAAACAAAATATCATTAAAATCAAATCAATCATATTTTATGAGGTTTATTCTTTCTTTTTGGCAGGGCTACATACAGACATCAGGAGAGATACTTATTAGTATATTTTATCTATTTGTCTGGCGATGAAGTTCTGCCCCCCTAAGGTTGTATAATTCTTCAGTGTTGAGTGGCTGATTTGTATTACTTTTGTGTGTGACAGTTCTACAGCCAAATCATCTTGAGCGCCAGGACATCTTATTCAGGTTCCATTTCTCTTACGTGGATTTGACTTTATTTTTGTATACTTTAAGGTATGATAAATTGATACCTTACATAGTATGAAGCATATAGAGTGGAACAATGAATATGTTTACTTATTCCTTTCTCCTTTCAAGGGAATTCAGAGTAACATTGCATGGTATATATTTCCAATAATGGTTTTGACCATGAAACTTAAACAACCCTGAACTCTCACCGAGTGCATCTTCTGCATAATAGTGCTTTTGCAACATGTCTTGTTACTCTCTATGGATTTTTTGGTAGTTGGCTGATTTTCGTACTTCAAAGCTTGTCAGGCTTACAAGTATGGAATGATTTGGAGATACCACTTTAAAGTTTTCTGAGTGAGGTAAAAAAATAAAGCCGAAACAAAAATCTGTTGTCGCTTTTCTTTATGAGAAAAGGTTCTGCCTTTGTTCCCCATCTCATAATTGGAGCGAACCGTTATTTATAGCGTATCTTCTCTTTCACAACGGCCCACGAGAGCGTTCAGTGGGCTAATCTTCATCTTCGCTTTGCTGTTCAAAATGAGTGTTTCTGCTGTGAGGCTACTTGACAGGAAGCGTGACCTCATTCGCCGCCGTGCCGCTGATTGCACGGGCTGCTTTCAAAAGGAAACAGGGGACCTCACCGACCTGCCATTTGTTCCCAAGCCCCAGGGCTGATCTCCGCCAGCAAGCCGCAGAAGGAGCACCCTCCGCTTCACCTCTCCGAGGCTCCCCCACTGATGACGAGCAACTTTTTTGCACACATGTGTTAATAGAAATGGATTTTCCAGGTTTGGAAGATTTTCCACGTACTTATCTCTTAATATATTTGGCAGCTGAGGAATAACTAAGCTTTGGATTCATTTCTGTCCTGCTCTTCAGGAAGTTTTGTATTTTTGTGAATGTTGTTATTGTGAGCTGCAGGGAGAAAAGACTCGACTGCTCCTCAAAAATGGCTGATGTGTGTGAACAAATAGAACTATCTTTGTAATAAAACTTTCTTTGTAGACACTTGTGTTTGGTAGGTACAACAGGATAGAGCTGGTTGCCTGGGCTTCAGCTATTTTAATGATTAGCACTGTATTTGGTACCTACTAATGTAAACATTTAGAATGTAAAGATGGACAGGAGATTGCTGGATACCAAGTGAGGGACATCATTGGCTTAAAGATTAATTCGATTTTTGGAGGGAAAGGTGATTAAATCTAACTGTTTGAGACAATGACCTTTTTTTTAACATTACAACATGGGCTTTTGGGTGTTTTGAAATTCAAAGGGGGTTGTTACCTTAAGCTTTTTTTTTAATTCTTCACATAAACTATTGCTGCGTTCACCTCAGATTCACTTTTAGTGAGATTTCTTAAACCTGCTGCCCTTTTCTCATATTATAGTTTAAAGGTTCTGCACTGATGCTCATTTTGGGGATTACAGATACAATACTACTGCTTCACTGTGTAGTGGTGATTGAGATGCTTTGTTTTGGCTTGTTTATATTGTTACTGTAGCTTCTCACGCTATTAATAGCCCAGAAATGGGACTGAATATTAAATGAAAGCAGAACACTGTGCACCATTGTCTACAACATGATGTTTCCTTGCTTTCTCCAGCATTGATTCAATTAGGATTTTCACTAACCCTCTTCATTAACGCATGAGACAAAAATTTTCATCATTGAGGGCAGCAAAAAAATCATGTTGTATTGCCTGTACTATGACCGTTTATAGAAGCTTGATAATTACTTAAAATAGTTTGAAAGCAAATTACAACTGCTTATTAACTGTTCTTCAGAAGAGAGAAAGTCATCGCCTCCCCAGTAATATATTTGCATATGTGTATCTCTCACTTTCTTTTATAAGTATGCGTATATACTCTATTTTACCTTAAATTTTACTTCTGTGGAGGGTGGCAGATAAACAAGCACCCTGCACAGACGTACCTTGCAAATTAATGAGACAATTCAAGTTAGTAACGGAAGGGCTGTGGTTTGTTCTGCCACTTTGATCAGAAGGTGTCAACACTTTCCAGTGAAAGCACTACCCCTGTGTAAGCTGCTATTCTTAAATGTGATTCTTTTTCAGTGGTTGCTACTTTGTATTATCGTAACTGAGAGAATCACACGCCATACAACTGTGTTAAGGGTTTCAGTTGCTGGAAATCTTTGCTCAGATTATTACAGAGTTGTAGTAGGTATAACTGATGCTGAGGTATACGTCTGCATCCCTTTTCAAACAAATTTGCCCTTGAATCAATCACTTTTGTCTAAGCGAGACTATATTATAACTAACAACATGACATAGATTGATCTTATACATCCTGATTTTCAAACAAGACAAAAGAAAACATACTTCTGTTTCTTTTTAAACTCATTTACAGGTAATCTACATTGCCTCTTATCCCAAGGCGTATGAAACAATCCTTTGCAAGATGTATGGAATACCACATGTTGCATCGACACCAGGAGCAAGTAAATTTGTGCACATTCATCTGAGATTTTGATAAAAAAATAAATAAATCTGTTGTGGAGGGGATCTTGTTTAACTGATAAGATTTGGGATTTTGTAGGTTTTAGTTTATATCCAGATCTACAAACCACCTGTTGAGTTCTTCCTGTATTTTCTTTTAGAGCTTGGATTAATTTCTTGGGTCTGAGTATATTGTATTGTATATTGTATTTTTGCACGATTAAAAATTTTGCCTAAAATAAGTTACATTATTGCAGGACTTAATTGTGTATGGAAAAAAAAATGTCTACTACACATCAATCTATGAAACAGAGCACTCTATGAAATACACTCACTTACTCTACAGTTTGCTGTGTGACATTCTTGCCGATGCTACTTGATCTCTTCGTACCTCCACCAAGTTTCTTCCAGTTGTCTCCTCCTCGAGTTGTTTTTGCAAGCGCTGAAGCATAATTTTCTCATGTAAAGTGTTTCTTTTTATTCCTTTTTTTTTTTTTTTTTTAATCAAAGTGTAGGAGAAGCGGTATGTATAGGAGTAGGCTAATAGGACTGATTTGTAAAAAATACCCTGGAAGGTTTAATTCTCTTCTTCGGTGACCCTGCCTGGTCCCAAGGCTCAGTCAGTGTTCACATCCAGGCTGTGACTGACAACTGAGCTCCAAATGAGGATACACAAGACTACTAAAGTGGAAACACCGACCTTCATGTCGTTTCTTAGCCTCAGCTCGTAACTGAACCAAAAAAATATATAAAAATTCTCTTAGACCTATCTCCTTATCTCCTCTACTAGCAGTGTTGTAAGCATGATGCTCTAAAGATACAGGAAAGGCAAGGAAATGTAGGGAAAGATCATATCTTTTATCTTTCCATGTAAGAACAGATATAAATCCTCCCTATGGGTAGCCATTGCTCATACTATGTAAAATTGATTCTGTCAGATGCTGAACAGCTGGCAGCTCTTTGCAGACCTGAGCCATGGTAATCCAGACAAATTCTATTTCCTTAGTCTCCTGCCACCATATTATTGTCAAATCTTTGTCACTGTCACTATCCCTGTGCCTCTTGTGCTATGTCTGCAATTTTAATCTGAAAAATATATTGTAATGCTAATGGTCGCCCTTCCATTCTACTCTGTGTCTGCTGCCAGCACATGTACTACTTTTGGCGTGAAGCACATTTTTGGGAAAGCACCATTAAAATTACTGCAGCTATTCCATTTGTGTCCACAAATATTTCTCTGAAGGTTGTAAGCTGTGTAGAGTTCAAGTAGCTGATTATGAGTGGCTCTGATTCTGTGTTGTCCAGGTTGAGACGAGTTCCCTGTAAACATTATGTCTCCCCCACTCTTTCATCTGTTTTATCTCCTTTAATCTCTCCCTTAATTTCCCTTTCTTTTTTAGCTTCTTTTATGATCTTTTTGGTATGCACAAGGTACCTGTCAGCGAAGAGCGGTCACCTGTTTGAGCTGTCAGTGGATATGATAACGACTCCTTTTTATTTGGCCTCTGCCTCTGCAGGTTCACCAGCGTTTAATGGAGAACACAGACGCAGCCTCTCACAGCGTATTTTTCCAAGGTACTGAGGAAAATTATACTTGTTTAATTCTATTTTTATTTTGTTGTAGATTTTGTAAAATCCCTTTTGTGCCACTTAGAACTGTAGTGTTGATATTAATTTAATTACTGCTCTAAATGGAAGTTCAGAAGTACTTCTATGGAGAGTGGAAGCACTGGCTTTGCAATTACAAGGTTTTGGAGTACCTCTGTTCCACCTGCTTTTCCCTCCACTGTATTTACGGTATCCCTCTGTGACACACCATATGGGATAGTTAAACCTGCTGCTGAAACCCATGTCAGACACTGAATCAATCCAGTGTCTTCCCTTCTGTCCATGGATGTCACTGCATGGCCACTTGGAACTCAAAGGTGTTGAGGAGAAAGGACTAACCATGAATCCAATTTTACTTGAGCTAAGTATCATAGAATCGTAGAATCATACCATAGAATCATAGAGTACCAGGTTGGAAGGGACCTCAAGGATCATCTGGTCCAACCCTTCTTGGCAAAAGCATGGTTTAGACAAGATGGCCCAGCACCCTGTCTAGCTGAATCTGAAACGTGTCCAATGATGGGAATCCACCACTTCCCTGGCGAGATTATTCCAACGGCTGATCGTTCATGTTGTGAAAAATTTTCCTCTTGCATCCAACCAGAAACTCCCCAGAAGTAACATGTACGCATCCCCCTTCATCTTTTCCACGTTACTCCTTGTAAAAAGGGTTTCCATCTCCTTTGTAGCCACTCTTTAAATATTGGAACATGGTGACAAGGTCTGTCTACAAAACTTTGATTCTTTCACCTGTGTCACTACTCACTTCTGTTTTAAATACCACATTGAGTATTTTTCTGTGCTACATTTCATCTCAAAGCCAATTATATTTCAGTGCTGAATGAAGTTATCACCACGCGTAGACTTTATCCCATGTTATTCTAGTTGTATAATATTCTAGGATTTGTGAGAATTAAAAGTCAGGTATCCTTAAATCTTCATTAAGTTTGGCTAGGTTATAAAAAACAAATAAATCCTGCCTGGTTCAGGAGCACGCAGGCTCGCACCATGCAGAATAGCTCAGAGAAGTAAAATAGTGGAAATCTGACTGCTCCAAGTAGGTGTAGAACTGGCAGGATTCCTTGGCCAAGAGCACTGCCACAGAAATACACCATCCGCTTCTCAATTCAAGCTGGCTCCATGCGTTCATGAAATAAATGCTCCACCTGGCACAGAGCCCTCCTGTGATGTGAAGCTCTGCAAAGTGCGATGCAGGCACACTCGAGCTGGCCGAAACCCCCTAGGTCCAGAAGTAATATCATTATTCCCATAGTTTAAATCCATGTCATTACCAGCCCCCATCAGCTGGTGATATAAATTCATTATTATTAAATCATGGGTTTGCACTGTCTAGACGTTCACTTAATTAGAGGGTTTCAATTCTCCTTTTCAGTTATGCTTGTGCCTTTTTGGACGATGACCCTGCCTATGAGTGTTGTTCCATAAATCCTCTGCCCGGATCCCTTTCTGCGTGTCGCCGCAGCCCTCGCCTGCTTTCTAATGGATATTACGTTTTAACAGAAGACAGTTTTCTGTCTGATGAAGAAGGCAACGTAACACTGACACCATCCCAGACAAGTGTTACATATAAAGAGAATTTAGTTCGGTAAGTGAACTGTATGCAGATTTTACGCAATAGCCTCCACATCTCCGGACTTCTCTGGAGGTATCTGTGTGTCTGTCTGCCTTTTGCTTGGCATAAGATCAGTGTTGCTTCTTAATGGGGATCACAGAATTGCCTCGGTTGGAAGTGATCTTTCAGATCATCTAGTCCAACCATCAACCTAACTCTGACAAAAACCATCACTAAACCATATCTCTAAGGATTATGTCTACCCGTCTTTTAAATACCTCCAAGGATAGTGACTCAACCGCTTCCCTGGGCAGCCTGTTCCAATGCTTAATAACCCTTTCAGTGTAAAAAAATTTCCTAATACGCAGTCTAAACCTCCCCTGGCACAACTTGAGGCCATTTCCTCTTGTCCTGTCGCCTGTTACTTGGGAGAAGACACCAACTCCCCCCTCTCTACACCCTCCTTTCAGGCAGTTGTCGAGAGTGATAAGGTCTCCCCTCAGCATATATCTCAATTGATTAAGTGTAGAGAATGCAGTGACTGAAATAACTTTATTTTCAGTCATGTCTAATCTTAATACCCAAAAACTCTTCAGTACACAGTTGTTGCTGTAATTGGAGTTGTGTGCAATAAAGAAAGAGGAGAGCTACAGCTCAATTTACCAATGGCGTGTTACCATGATAAACAATAAGAAAATATGTGTGTGTATATATATATGCTCTGATATATATAAAAACAAAAAGGTCTAGTCCTGAAATGCTTACTCAGGGAAAAAACCTCTCTTGATTTCAGAAAAACATCAGTTTAGGAAGGTATATAAAATGTAGTTCAAAAAAGTTGAAGTACAGCAGTGTCAAGCAGCATGGAATGGGACATGGTAGGGTTAAACTCATGTGTAGCATGAGACCACTCAGAGTAGTACCAGTGCCCAGTAACTGCAGTATCATTTGGTATCACAATATCCAGTATAACAGTATGATATGTCGCCGTGCTGCTAAAACATTCCCTGACATTGCAATGTGCAGCAGTCATTTTTGGTGACATACCCAGGGTGAAGAACAGAGCTAGGAAGAACACTCAGAACCTGTTTCTTTCATGTCAGTCCTGCAAGCTTTAGAGCTCTGTCCCTGCTCAAAGAGAATAATTAACTCTCTTCACAGAATCAAAGAATCACAGGGTTGGAAGGGACCCCTAGAGATCATCTGGTCCAACCCCCTGCCAGAGCAGGGCCACCTTAGAGGAGGTGGCACAGGAACCCATCCAGGCGGGTTTGGAATGTCTCCAGAGACGGAGACTCCACCACCTCCCTGGGCAGCCTGTGCCAGGGCTCTGCCACCCTCAAGGTAAAGAAATTCCTCCTCATGTTTAGGTGGAACTTCCTGTGCTCAAGTTTGTGCCCGTTAACTCTTGTCCTGTCACTGGGCACCACTGGAAAGAGCCTGGCCCCATCCTCCTGACACCCACCCTTCAAGTATTTGTAAGCATTGATAAGGTCCCCCCTCAGCTGTCTTTTTTCCCAGACTAAAGTGACCCAATTCCCTTAGTCTATCTTCATAAGAGAGATGTTCCAGTCCCCTCATCATCTTGGTAGCCCTTTGCTGCACCCTCTCCAGCAGTTCCCTGTCCTTCTTGAGCTGGGGAGCCCAGAACTGGACACAGTACTCCAGGTGGGGCCTCACCAAGGCAGAGAAGAGGGGGAGGATGACCTCCCTCGACCTGCTGGCCACACTCTTTTTGATGCACCCCAGGATGCCATTGGCCTTCTTGGCCACCAGGGCACATTGCTGGCTCATGGCCATCCTGTTGTCCACCAGGACTCCCAGGTCCCTTTCCCCAGAGCTGCTCTCCAGCAGGTCAGCCCCCAACCTGTCCTGGTGCAGGGGGTTATTCCTCCCCCGGTGCAGCACCCTACCCTTGCCATTGTTGAATTTCATAAGGTTTCTCTCTGCCCAGCTCTCCAGCCTGTCCAGGTCTCTGTATAGTGGCACAGCCGTCTGGTTTATCAACCAGAAGACTTCCTTGACAAGGTGTCTTTTGTTTCCAGCATATTCAGGAGAAGGAGGAAAATCCGTCGCTCTCTTGCCAGCTTGTTCAGTCTTGATGCCTCCAGTTCATGGGTCAACAGCACCGTCCTCAGCAATATGGATCCCTCCCACATAGATGATCCTTGGCCTGATGGATGCAATAAACTCGAAGCCAGTCAGAGCGATATTGGTAAGCTCTGACCAGATACCAAATAATCTAGCTACAACACTACAGTCCACATTTAGTGGGAGCTGGGTATCTCTTTGTACAGGTTTTGCAGGGGTTGTCTGCCAAGAAGGGCAGGTAAAGCATAGATGAACAACAGAATTGTAAGTGGTGAACTGAGCTCCTGGCATTAAAAATATATGTGTCCACAAAGACCTTTGTGCCAAAAAGGCGAGTGAATTTGAATCCAAAGTGATCACAAGCAATGTTTATGCTGGTGTCACTAACATCCATCACTCTTTGCTTTCACCTGGCTGTTTTAGTGACTTCATTGTGTTGCCCTCTATGCAGTTTTGTCTTTACTCGGTAGATTTTCTCCTGCATACATTGAACCTGCCAATTCCTTACCCCTAACAATTTGAAAACCTCCCTGTGATTAAGTAATTTTTTTCTCCCCCACAAAATTCATTAACACAAAAGCCTCAAAGCAGTTTTTTTGTGCCATCTCAGTTACATATACACTTTTCTTGTAGGCGATTCAGACTTTTCTTCTGAATATGACAGCCATGTGCCACGAAGGCAAGCTCCAGCAGCGAATGGAGTCTCTCTCATCCAAGATGACGAGTTTCTTCAGCCTGAAAAATCAATTTGGTCTTCAAAATCCTGCTCTCCATTTATGATAAATGCCAATGAAGAGACTTTGAGCAATGCAGGTATGTCACATTCTTATTCTGATGTGCCTCATTCTATGAGTCTCATTTTCAGACTGAACTGAAAATACATTAAAAATATCGATATGCCCCCTTGCAGAACATAATTTATTTCCTGAAATATACATTTTAAATAACTCACTAAAAAATAACAAAAATCTTAAAAATTGGTATTTACTTGTTTACTCCTCCGTGCTCACATCTTTTCCTCTCCTATTTTCAGTGATAAATGGAAAAAGCAAAAAAGTGGAGTGAAGAGGAAAATGGAGGAAAGGGCATGGGAACAAGAACTGAAACAGGCAATTATTCAGAAAGGCTTGTTTTCTGAGAGCGTGGCAGGCACAGTGTCTCTACGGTCATGGGGGAAAAAGACTCCTGAGAGACACCCAGAGCATGAAAATTAGGTTTCCACTTTGAGTCGCTCCAGGCGAATTCCCTTAAAAAGAAACTGAAGGGACTGGCCTCACAAGTCTTTGCAAACACCTCCTGTCACGTATTTACTTTCCTGAAAACTCATGAAACTTATTTTCCTGATTTTTGTTTTAGAATCCGGGATAGTGCGAAATGTCCTTTCTCAGATGGTTGCACTGATCACCTGTTTAATCATTTCAATATGTACAAGGTAATTTTTATTTCTTTTATTTGTTGTTTCTGATAATAATGCTTACTCCATTTCAACTGGTGAATAAAACATGAATTAAGGGTCACATGTGCAAAGTTAGATATATTTTACTCTGAAAATATGTTTTCACGTGATAGTCAATGCAGGCAAATATCTGAGCTGTATAGATGGGCACAAAAATAAGAAATATGTATGCAGATACGATGACTACTTTGTTGAGTGTGATTGGACAGAAGTTTTGAAAGGCTGAGAGGAATCAGAATGGATCCCTGTCCAAGTGACCAATATGGGTGTTTCTCTCAGTCTGGGAATACTGAGGTCTTTATTTCTAGGACATTATCCTCAACAGCTTAAGTAATTTAAAGCTTCAAATTGCAGCTCACCTACCAGAGTTCAGAGGGCTCATCTGCAAGAACCTTCTCTCCTTCTCCCACCCAGGCTTCACCTCTGTTAACCCAATATGCATCCTTTGGTCTTTTTTCTAACCTTTATGGGTATTGTTATGTTCTCAGATATTTTCTGGGAGGATTGTCTGCCACTTTGTTGCTGATAATTTTAGTTTGTAAGTACAGACTTCCTTTATATTCAACACACAATATTTTATTAAGTCACATCTGAGGACCAAAATCCATCCTTGGATGTACATCCACAGCTCTTATTGATGCTAAATAAGAGTAATTTGTGGGCATATGGGGACAGGCTGTAACCTTCAATCAGTTACAGGATTTTGCATTTACATTTCACAGTTATTTTGTCCCAAGATGCTTCTGTGTCATCTTTCTTCAGTCTTGACACATCTTTCAAAACAACTAAGTTTTGGTAAGTGGCTCCAGTGTCATGTGATGAGTAGAGGAATTTAGAAATTTTGTGTTAAGAAGAGGAAGGAGACACTCCTCTTGTTTTCATGTCAAAAGATAGAAGGCATGATCTGAAGTTATTGATGGAGGATTCGGCTTTTCCTGTTAATGATTTGTATTCATAGAAACTTTCCATTTCTTTTGTAAAATTGCCTTTTCCTAATGTGCTATAAATGTAGTAACACCTATTTGTTAGCAGAAAGGAAGATAAACCGTAACTATAAACCAATATGCCATATCATGAAGATGCAGAGACAGACCAAGGACAGTAACTTCATATGAATCCAGAGGTGTGCATTCAAACCTTGCAATGAAGTCCACTCCCGGGCTACAAAATTGAGTCTTTACTTGTGACTGGAAAAAATAAAACCAGCAAACTATGATGCTAGCCCCATCACCACCGTCCAGGCCCCACTAAGCCCATGCACCATTAGGTTCAGGACAGAGCTTTGCCTTTGGCTTATACCGTAGTCTGGTAAATGTCTTAGAAAGAAGTATTAAATCAGTCTGGTCACTTGAATAAAGGTGCTGATGTCGCTGTTTCAGATGGCTTTATTTCAAAGTTTTCCACAGAGCTGTAACTTCTAAATCCTTCTGGAGAAAAAGACTTACATATTTAGAAGGTCTGAATTATATTTTTAGAGCAAGCTCACACATAGGCCTCCATGCTGAGAGAATGTATGTTTGTGGTGGATTTATGAATTACCATCCTTTCGCTTTTTACGCAGCAGAAAATTCTTCTGAGCGTGTAAAATCTAAAATGCTGCTAAGACTAAAAACATTTGGGCTTATCTGAGTTTTTACGTGGCAAACGTGAAGCTAAAAAGGATATTGTTTGTTGCTGAAACTGTGTCAGGGTCCAGGAGTTCATTGTATACCAAGGGCAACAAGACAATCTGCAGACCTCTAAGCCATTGACTGGAGTATACTGGAAGTTAAAAACAACAAGGCAAAACTTGGAGAGCCGTATTGCGCTGACAGCCTTGGATTTTGAGCATCCAAGGGTCTTAGCACACCACCTCAGACACTCAAGGATGGTATGTTACTCTCTGTTACTGTGTCAGCACTCCCAGTAAAATCGAGGCCACCAGTTTAGGATTAGTGTGTTGCTCCCAAGTACTGCTTTCTGACTTCCTGAATAGTTTAGCCCTGAGTCAGAAACAAAGCTGTTCTTCACAAGAGGAAAACAAATCCACTCTGAGAGCTTTTCAGTCACTGGTGTATAAAGAATACCTCTTTTATGCTCACATGAGTGAGAAGTTACCTGCTGAAACAAGTAGTCCTACAGTTTAACTAAATTCGGCTTAAATCAAGACATAAAAAAAGTATGCTTTTTTTTTTTTTTTCCACCAGGATATAATTGGAAAGAAAGAATAATTGGTGAGTATATCTCAAAGTTTAGAAAGAATTCCATACTTTTGGGGGTGAGCTCTATTTTGAAACAGGGTTCAAGCACGCCAGAAAGGTTCCCTGGACTTTGCATTAAAAGACGGCTTAGCTGCAGGACCCTTGCCAGTTTCCACTGCGAATTACTCCACTTCATAGAATCATAGAATCANTTCGCTATCTGAAACTCCTTTTTCATTTTATTTGGATGAAATATTTTTTTATTGTTTGACAACAGTTCCTAAATAGTGTAAGCTGTTAAACAAGTGCTGTGCTTCAGCCCAGAAAAAGACATGTTTTCCAGTAACGGGCAAAGCAAATCTTCCTTTTTCCAAGTTTAAGATGAACAGTAGGGCCAGGTGCTGTTCTGCTCTAACTTGGTACCATTCCACTGAAGGAGTGAAGCAGCATCAACATGTATCAGTCCAGAATATCTGGAAAATTGGAAACCTGGGCTGCATAGGGAAGAGTGTGGCCAGCAGGTCGAGGGAGATCATTTTCCCCCTCTACTCTGCACTGGTGAGGCCACAACTGGAATACCATGTCCAGTTCTGGGCTCCNACTTATTGATTCTTCTTTTCCCTATTCTGTTTCAGTCAGTCCAGTTTCTGTTTATCAAGCATTTCTAAGTGTTGGTGCAGCCTCAACCCCTTAAAACAAGAGCACTGATTTATTTCTAATAGGAGATAGCCATCCCAGTCCCAGCTCCGTTATTTCCTTTATCTCTTTACTTTGGAAAAATAAAAAGAAGGAGCTAAGTGGAGCTATGCCCGGCTTTGTGTTCCTTATCATGTGGATAAAACAGCCTCGTTCATCAGTTCGCTGGTTGAGTGCAGTTGGTGTGAGATCTAAAGGCATCTGCACAGCTGCAGGCACGACCTGGGAAACCTTGCAGCCAGCCCTCAGGAAGAGGACGTTCACCCTGAGAACAAAGCATTTTAGAACCGTACGCAGGCATTTCATCACCTTGCAGATTTACTAAAGCCTATGATGAAAAATGCATCCTACGCATCCAGCGTGCCCAGCGGTGGACGCTGCATATGGCTCTTCTTAAAGCCAGTGGGACTGTTTATGTACGGGCTGCAGCACCAGAGCTTTGACACGGGCAGTGATTTGAAAGCCCGTATCATTATTAACCAAAGCAGGTGTTACAGGATGGAGTGGAGAACTTGGGACTTGTTGCCTAGCAGGAGTAAACTAAAAGAGACTGGCAGAAGTTACTTTGAGACAGGACTTTCCGTGTTTCAAAACAAGCTTGTCTCTTGCCTTTCGTAAAAACTTAAAAGCAGAGTAGTTACTTCTGTATATTTCGAAATGAGTTCAGTAACAATTTTCATTTTTCCTCCTCCTCCAATTTATTTTCCTCAGCTCTTCAGTATCAAATGACTGGATACCTCCTTATGGCTATCGTTACTCACATTCCTGAGGAAAAAATGAACGGAACTGTTACTGTTCTTCCTTCAAAATACAATTAATTTTAGCTTTTTTTTCATTCTGTGTGTCAAACTGTGAGTGAGGCCACAGTGGCTTTCTGAAAGCAGTTGTGCAAAACAATTGCTGTAGTTTCTTATTTCAATGAAGTCCTATACAGGCATGGGGCCCTACAAGCATTTTTATAATAAATTAATGGTAAAAAGTGTTTTTTAATCCTCATTTGATCAGGTTTTTACAAAAAATGGATGTCTTCCCATACTTATGTATTTATTTCTTGCAACAACATGCAGTCAAAGATAACGGATTTGGATAGTGGCTGAGTACATGTGGTAACATATTTCAGAAGCTTTTTTGCACTGCCTTTTGGCCTTTATGCTGAGCATTAAGAAAAGAGAAAAAAAAAAAAGGAAGAAATAAATAATACTGGAAGGAAAGCACTATTCAGAAAACAAGGAATCAGGATGTGGAGAAGCAATGACGAATCTGAATTACCCGGTTCACAGACAAAAATACGAGACTTGCAGGTATTAACTTCACTTTGGAAACACTTCAGCTTGGATCTTTGCTACAACAGAGAGTAAATGACACATAGAACCTGTGGGTAACCAAAAACTGTTCTCTTGTGACTCCAAGCTTCTTAAAATATCTCCCTGTATGCCAGCTGAGCTAGAACAGCATGGATTTCATCTTCCCAGGCAACAAAACGATGATAAGGTGTGAGGATGCTGTTACCCACCAAATCATTCTATAACCAGCGCTGCTTCTGCTCTCCTTGTCCCCTGGTGTGCTAAAAGCAGCGCTAGCACAGCCCCAGCTGGTAAATCAGACACCAAAAGGCAGCCTGTGGAAGGACAGGTCTGCTGGTGAGGTACACTCAGGCTGGGGGGCATAACAACAGGGATTTGAAAACTCTGCAGCGAAAGCATACAAGAGAAAGGTTCCGGTGGAAGAGAGAATCGACAAAACTGGAACACCACTGTCTATTCCACTCTGTGCCGAAGGCAAACTCGAGCAGGTCATAGCTGTATTTCTAGCATCAAAAATCCAAACAAGTCATGCAGTGAGGAAAAGGGTACTTGAAATTCAGTTAAAATCCATATTTCTCTTTCAAAGTGGACATATGTGTTGGTGTGTTTTGAAGATAGGCATCAGCAGCTCAGCATTAAGAGCTCAAAGAGGGAAGTTTCACCCAAATTACCAGTTTTGCATAGTAATTTACTTTTTCGCATTGCATTCAATTCACTTTATATGAAGACAGACCATTTGATGTAACAAGACCAGGTTTTATAGTTTCAATAAATGGTGAAAATAGAATGTTCTTCTTCATAAAACTGATGTATTATGTAATTGTAATGGTAGTTAGAATACTCATCCTCATATTTACTTACAGTTAATACACTTGAATAATTTTTTTCAGTATTAAACAGTTCTGCTTCTTTATTTACTTTTACTATGGAGACAACTGAGAGCGAGTTTCATTGTGTACCATGTAGAAATATTTGGTTACCTATTTTATCACTACTTATAACAGGTCCATTCCTAAATACACTTTTTAAATGAAAGGATTATAAAGATCTTTAGTGTTTAAATAATCTCCTGGAGGAATAATCTGGAAAACTAAATCTTATACTGAGAGAAAAGTCTAAGAGTGCAATTGCCCTGTGCTGTCATTGAAGTGATTATGCTGAAAACTAGAAAAACCTGAGTTCACTGTATGCAAGTTAGTTCACTGCAAACTGGTGCAGAAAAAGCTGATCCAGCGTGCCAAAAATTCGGTCTAATATGAACTACTATAATCTGACTATGAGTAAATATAAACTGTAAATTATAATTATTCTGATCTGTGGAGAGGGAAGTTCTGGGACAATTTGGCAGTTGGAATTCAAGGGCTATAAATAAGTTGCCCGGGATTTGTTGAGATGTGCCCTCCATGATATTCATTAATGTTGAATTAACGAAGTTCTATTCAGTTACCAGACTGGTTGGTTTTGGCAGTTCCCTTCGATGTATTCCAATGGCCATAAAAGCAAGCCTCGTATCCTTTCTCTGAAAAGAGGCACAATAATATGTCCAATCCCTTTGGATAAAAAATTGAAGCCAGGATCTGTCCGACGAAAAACTGAAGACAACATTTTCTAACCTAAATGTTTAAATCCAAACTTTCAGAGATAATTAGTATTGGCAGCTTCTGTTAACTACAGTATCAAGCCTAGGATAATTGCGAAATTTAATTCTAGCAAAGTAAAACCACTTGTTGATGAATGATTAACTGACACATCTACAAACAGAGAAAACAACTAGAACTTTATGTTTCTGTTCCACAATGATTAAACTCTTACTCTTCTTTAATATAGCACCTTATTTAGAAAAAGAGAATCAAAGAAGACTTTCAAAATACAGATTTATAACCCCCTGTGCATTATCTCACACCGTTCGTTACTCTTATTTTTTTATCACTACACCTTGTCTTATACTCTCTTATTTCTTGCTGTGTTCAGCTGAATTTCAGGGTCATTCCTGAGTGTACATCACACAGTGCTGCAGAGTGGGGAATGCTCGTGTGGAAGGGAACAGCAGCACGCACGATGATACTGATGGCATCCCTTAGCTACGATTCTAGGCTGTAAGCAAGTCCGGTCTGTATTTGGCCTGAAAGCATTACCTATAGAAGCCAAACCATACAAAGATTAACTTTTTTCGTATAAATTATATGGAATAAACCACACTGGTACAGAATACAGGTATGGCCATTTAGTCCACTTCTGCAGAATCTCCTCTTTGATGTATTTTTTTGTGAATAAGCTGTAATGTTTTGTAAACTCTTTGTATATTATAATATACACTGATCAAACCTGTTCATTTTACATTATTTCTTTTTTATGTTTTTTCATGCTGCTTTTTTTTTTTCCTTCTCTGTGGCATTTACATATCAGTAAAGTTTTTCCTGCTTTCATTTCTTCTTATATTTGAGGGTGTTGTCAATAATGAAGATTGTTGTTAGGAATTAATGTATATTTCAATGAATTTGTTATTTGTGAGGTTATGTCCTGCCCCGTAGATTGTGTGCTCTTTGTTAGAGGATTTATTGGTACTTTGGTGTGAACATGAAAGCCTCATTTTGTTACAGTTACTGCTACCACCATAGAATATAATAACAACAATAGTAATATATATAATAATAACAACAAAACAAAACCCAATAATAATGATTTAATAGGAAATAAATGGAAAGACATAGGTTCAGATTCTGAGTGGGTATCAGTCAGCTGATTCCACTGAAGACTCTGACCTGCAGCGTTTAACAGCTAAGATTTGTCCACGGATATCAATTTCCTGGGGCTGTAGCACCTTACATGAGTATATACTGATGGGTGAACACATATCCAAAATACTTCTGATGCACTGTAATAAAAATGCTATAAAGCCTAATTTTATTATGACATAGACATGTATTTTATATTGCATTGTTTTATGCATTTAACAAATAAACATTTAGTATATTAAGGCAGTAAAGTAAATTTCTTCAAGGAGGACATGCAGATGGGACCCTTTTCCTTCTTTCTCTACTCATTTCTCCTGTCTGTAATGTGGCTCATAAAATATCTCTTTCATGTACATCACTTCATGCCAAGAACTCGGGCTTGTGCTACTTAAAGCCCTTAGTACATCATCTGAGTGAAAAATAAGTGCACAAAAATAATGAACACAATAAGGTCAAAATATGTAAATATAAAATTTCTATTTAATTTGAAAATAAATGAATGCAAAAGTCTCTTGAGAAGCTGTACAACACCACACCTGTGAGTTATCTCCAATTTTGTATATTTATATTTTGTTGAAGTTGCATAGACTGCAAACCTTTAGTTCAGTGACGCTCACACGTAGGCCTATGTGCTGAGAGCATGTGTGTATGTTCTGGATTTATGAATTATCAATCTTTTTATGCATCAGAAAATTCTTCTGAGTGTGTAAAATCTAAAATGCCGGAAAATTCTTCTGAGTGTGTCAAATCTAAAATATTGCTAAGACTAAAAACATTTGGGCTTATCTGAGTTTTTACGTGGCAAACGTGAAGCTCAAAGGGACACTGTTGCTGAAACTGTGTCAGGGTTCAGGAGTTCAGTGTATCCCAAGGGCGACAAGACAATCTGTTAGACCCCTTAGCCTTTGAATGGAGTATTTGGGAAGTTAGAAACAACAAAGCAAAACTTGGAGAGCTGTATTGCGATGACAGCCTTGGATTTTGAGCATTGAAGTGCCTTAGCACAATGCCTCGGATACTCAAGGATGGTATGTTACTCTTTGTCATTATGTCATTATTCCCAATCAAACAAGGTCATGGATTATAAGCCTCATTCTAAAGAGCCTGCAGTTTTAAAAAGGACAATAAACCAGCGTGATTATTCTACTTCAGCACCTAGCTTTCCCCCATCTAGCTAAGCCACCAGGTTAGGACTAGTGTGCTGCAAACAGGCTTTAAAGTACTGCTTTCTGACTTCCTGAATAGTTTAGCCCTGAGTCAGAAACAAAGCTGTTCTTCACAAGAGGAAAACAAATCCACTCTGAGAGCTTTTCAGTCACTGGTATACACAGAATACCTCTTTTGTGCTTATCACAAGTGAGACATTACCTGCTCAAACAAGTAATCTTGCAGCTTAACCAATTTTGTCAAACCAGGACCTGCATATACACTGATTATAAGTAACTGTGGTTTAAATCAGGACATACAGGTACAAGAGTTTGGAATGACGTTGAGCCATGAAGAAAGGAGGGGTGGAAGGAGGTGATTTTAGATTTGTTGTTATTTCTCATTATCCTACTCTGGAAATTGTCAATAGATTAAATTATTTTCCCCAAGTTAGTCTGTTCTGCCCATGATGGTAATTGCTGTGTGATCTCCCTGTCCTTGTATCATTCCATGAGCTTTTAACTGAATTTTCTCCCTCGGTCTTGTTGGGAGGGAGCGAGAAAGCAGCTGGGTGGGCACCTGGCAGTTAGCCAAGGCTGACGGGACACACCTTAGTATATTGAAATTTAATTAATTGAAGATTTTATATTTCTTTCTTCAGAACTATTGTGTAGAATCTCTGCAAAAGCGGTGAAAAAAACCCTCTCTTTTTAGCATAATGGTATAACGCAGCTATTTCTGTGCAATACAATGTAGACACAGCATTGAAAATACTGGACACAGCAAGAACAGGATTTTTTTCTTCTTCTTGAAATTGATTTACCTTGATTATGAGCAATGCTCTCAAGTGATATATTCATAGTACTAGGAAAAGGTGCAGCTATAAAAGTCATTATTGAAGAGGCCTGCAATTCAATATGAAATAAATGGGTAGGCAGCGGAAGACCTGGCCAGTGGCCCTTCTTTGATCTCTATAGCTCTGTGGGGTGGCCGTGGGCCACATGGTGGTGATATCCAACCAGCTGCACAAACACAGGATCATAGAATCACAGAGTGGATCAGGTTGGAAGGGACCTTAAAGATCTTCTAGTTCCAACCCCCTGCCCTGGGCAGGAACACCTCCCACCAGACCAGCTGCTCAAAGCCCCATCCAGCCTGGCCTTAAACACTTCCAGGGATGGGGCATCCACAGCTTCAATGGGCAACCTGGGACAGTGCCTGTCATCATCATGGATTTGGTACTTACCGAGTCTGACAGACCTGGACAAATACTATGGAGTTAAACTAAAGTGCATAAAGTACTTCTGCTCCTTTCTGTCTCATTATCCCCCAAAAACTTAGTATCTTTAACTCAATGACACGTCCTTTCTCCTATCCTCTAAGTAGCAATACAGTTAGAAAGCTGCGGAGTGGCTGTGGGGAGTTCCACGTCTTACATCAGAGGTAAATGACTTAATAAATTAATTTGATCATTTAAAAAAAAAATCCTACATCCTATTTTAAAACTATATATGAATTTCCTATTAGTAGAAGATGACATTTAGGTTTGATTACACTACAAGAAAGACATTGAGGTGTTGGAGCGTGTCCAGAGAAGGGCAAGGAAGCTGGTGAGGGGTCTGGAGAACAAGTCTTATGAGGAGCAGCTGAGGGAGCTGGGGGTGTTCAGCCTGGAGAAAAGGAGCCTGAGGGGAGACCTTATCGCTCTCTACAACTGCCTGAAAGGAGGTTGGAGGGAATAATAGAATCATAGAATTGTCAGGGTTGGAAGGGACCTTAAAGATCATCTAGTTCCAACCCCCTGCCCTGGGCAGGGGTCCCTTCCAACCCTGTGATTCTGTGATTCTAAAGGCGAGAGGTGGGAGTCGGGTTTATCTCCCCAGTAACAAGTGATAGGGAAAGAGGAAACAGCGTCAAGTTGTGCCAGGGGAGGTTTAGATTGGACATCAGGAAAAAATTCTTTACCGAAAGGGTTATGAAGCATTGGAACAGGCTGCCCAAGGAAGTGGTTGAGTCCCCATCCCTGGAGGCATTTAAAAGAAGTGTAGATCTGGTGCTCAGAGACACAGTTTAGGGGTGGACTTGGCAGTGCTCGGTTCACAGTTGGATTTGATGATTTTAAAGGTCTTTTCCAGCATAAATGAATCTATGATTCTATAAAACATTAGGCCAGGGCACTCCCACAGACAACGGAAAACATGCTTTCACCCCAAAATGCGCTAGGCAAGCTAGCTGATGGATACGCAGGACAAAAGTACCACGCAAAGGACAGAAAAAAGAAACATGCCTGAGGAAAAGCCACTTTAGATACGATTGCCCAGCCAAAGAAAGGGGTGAAGAGCAGCCGCGGTTGTGGAAATCTTACTTCTGGACGACACAAAAGCCCTTTTCCTTCTGGGGCGGGCACACAGACGGCTCTGGCCCCTGTGCCGTACGAGGGCGCCGGCTTCCGCGGCGGCAGAGGCCGAGGGGCGGCGGGAGGGGCCCGGCCCACTGCAGCGCCCGCCCGCCCCGTTGCCATGGCAGCGCCGCGGCGTCCTGGAATGGCGGCGGCGGCGGGAAGCTGAGGGGCGGCCATGGTGCGGAGCGAGTGTCGCTGAGGGGCGGCCATGGTGCGGAGCGAGTGTCGCTGAGGGGCGGCCATGGTGCGGAGTGAGTGTCGCTGAGGGGCGGCCATGGTGCGGAGTGAGTGTCCTCGAGAGCCGCTTTCCTCCCCTCTCCCGGGACCCAACCCTCCCCTCCAGAATGCGCCCCGCTCCCTGGCCGCCATTTTCCCTCTCACACTTGCCCCCCTTCCCCTCCATTCCCCACAGTCCTTGGCAGCCCCTCTCAGCTCCCCAGGACATGCCCCACTCCCTGGCCACCGTGTTCCCTCTCCTTGTGCTGGCCCCCCTTCCCAGCCATGCCCCACAGCCCTCTTCCCTCCTGCCTCCCTTGCTCTCCTCGCCTGGCTGTATTATCCGTTCTCCCTTCTTCCTGGGAATATGAACTCATTCCACCCAGCATAGCACAGGGTGGTCCCGGCATGGACCCCTCTGTGTGTGGGGAGATGCTCATCGAGATGGTTTGTGTCAGGGCCTAGAGCTCTCAGCGACGGCCTTTCCTTTAAATTATAAATTTTCAACGTCACATGTTAATTTATTTTTTAGGTAGAAGTAGCCAATGCAGACATTTGATCAGACCCATAAAAAAACGCTGTTGAGGTTAAAATACACCATACTATTACTTATGAATGCTAAATTTCTGGAGGTAAAGCAGTGTGACGAGAAAATACTGAGTGTTCATATATATCGCTCAAGAAAAAAAGCTGCCAAGGAGTTCCCTTTATCTGTGATTTTTCCCTGTAATCTATTTTGATCGTATCCTGTCACTGAACTGTCAGTCCCTTGCTGGGCTAAAATAGTGCTTTGGAAAAAACCTCATCTTCTCCGCATGAAGCTGGCAGATGTCCCTTTTGCAGGCACTGCCTGAAGGAGAATGGCTTCATATCCTGAACAGCATGCTATGAATTTGAGTCTTAAAATAATGGTTGAATACTTCACTTTTCTGAAATGCAGGTTCCTCCACTGTTTCTTGATACACCTGCAGCTATCCACGTGTTTATTCTTTCAATTTCTTTAATGCTTTCCTTTATATCTGTTATTTTTTGAGTAAAACATAGGTTTTGGATGTCCAGCTGTACGATTTTCAAGATTTGTTATCTCCAGTTGATTGATGCCATCTCTTACTTCCTCCTGTGTTCATGAGAACACAGGAGTAGCTGTCATCTCTCAGATCACTGATTCTTTCTCCTGTTTCTGCACACAACATCAGATATTCTGGTTAACAAACTTCTCAGTGAGAAGTAATGTTGCAATGTGTTTTTTCAATGTCCTGGTAAAGCTTTTTTTAAAAAATATATAATAATTTGTTGTTTTCTCTTACAAGTTTGTTACCCTCATTGCTCTTGAATAAACTAGATAGCATATAAAAAGTCAAATATTCACTCAGTTCCCTACAGCAGATCCCCCAAAATGGGTCTCTAAAGCTCCACTCTCGCATCTATTGGGAATGATTGTCTCTGCTTTGCAAAACCATCTGGTAATGAAAGTGGACGTTTTGGCATAATCACTGCAACAATCACTTGAATTTTCTTTCATCAGCAAAGGGAAATCTGACTGTAATAAAACTCTGTCTGGAATAGTTTCTATGACTACTTTTTACATAAAAGGTATGGAGCATAATGTTTTCTCTGATGTTTACATATAAAGATTGTGGAATATTGTTTTCTTGCTCAAACATACCTGTTTGCACTGGAAATACTGGCAAAGATCTGCCACCAAACACATAATTCAGCAGCCCTTTTTATTATGATTTTTTTAATTTCCAGCAGATTTGCCAAGTAACTTATTAGAAATGCCAGTGTTCTTCATATTTTCTGTGAAGACTAAAATATTTAGTCATGATTATTGCCTTTTTTTTTTCCTCTATTAATTTTATCAGGTTTAATCAATGGGCTGTTGAAGGGAAGACGGTTATTCAGATTATATAGTTCTGTAAATCATGTTAGATGAAAATGTTGAATAGAAGGGAGATTTAAGCTTGCTCATCTGTAAATAATACAATAAATGCAAAACCGGTTTCAACCTTTCTCCCAAAGGCCTCATATAGAGGAGCAACACTGACACGTGTGAGTTTGGGCTGTATTGGTATGTCGTTTACCCAGCTTGTAGCAGACCAGTCCGTGTGAATGTGTGCAGCCATTCCAGGACCACTAATAAAACTGGATGGTTTCACAAAGCCTCCCTGAGAGGTTTGTCCCTGGGACAAGGAAGCAATGAAAGAATACTTTTAATTAATGCATGGTAGGAACAATTTGTTTTCACAGTCCTCTGTATATTTCCTCTTTTTACTTATTTTTCTTCAGTCTTTTTGAAAGGTTTGCTAGTCTTTTTCTGGCATTAACCATCAAGAAAATACCTATGCTAATTTGAGAAAAACCCAGTTTTTTAATCGGTATTTCACTGTAGTTCACTGCTTGTCAAGGAGAGGAAAATGCTAGTGCTTTTTTGGTGCAGTGGGCTGGAAACAAAGTAGTAACATCTAGCTCAAGAGTGAACACTGGTTCTCATAGAATTTCTTTACCTTCATTATACAGAGCCTTTTCACTGTTTGAAAGATTGCCTGGCATTAAATATTACTGTATGAAAACTCTGAGCCCAAGTCTCTGGTGTCTTTCAGCCACTGAGACTCCTTTGCTGGGCTGCTAATGAGCTGGTAGTGCTTAAGAAATACCCAGGATTAAATTTAATTCTAAGACAAACATTTATAAGCATGAATTAGTTATGGTGTTGCCTCAAGCACTGAAAAAGTGAAAAATATCTTGCCACTTTCAGCATTCTTCGTGCTTATTCCTGTGCACACTGTGCTGGCGGAAGAACATGTAGCTAGTTTACATTTTGTGAACATCTGGCATCAGGAAATAAAAGAGCATAAACCACCGTTGCTTGTCTAACGTGAATCATTCTGCAACCCGAGCTATGCTGAAAATAATGGATGCTGGATTAATTTCTGCGGGGAGTGTGCCGCAGTCTTATGGAAGATTCAGCAGTTTTCATATGGATTTTTCTAAGTGCTACAGGTGACGTGAGTGTGTTTCACAAATGCTGTTTACTGTGGCACATTGGGCTGAAGTTACTTGGCACTTGATGTCTTTTCTAGCAGATTTTTTGTTGGTGGTGGTGTTCCTACCGGCTGTGTTTTTGCTAGGGCAGAACAAAAGATTGTAATGATTTTGTAAGTTGTTCATAAGTCAGATGGTGGAAAATGACTAAAGGGAGATATAACATCTAATGTTTCTTTCAGTCACTGAAGATCTCGTTAGAAGACGTGCAGAACATAATGACTGTGAAATTTTTTCACTGGAAGAAATCTCTTTACATCAGCAGGAAATAGAAAAACTAGAGTATCTTGACAAATGGTGTCGAGATTTAAAAATTCTTTATCTTCAGAATAATCTAATTCCAAAAATTGGTAAGTGTTTTCTGGATACATTTCTTTTTAAATGGTTTTACATGCAGAATTTTGAAATCAGAAAAAATATGTCTGTTGTGTTATACTATAAGGGAATGCAGAGTGAGTAACTACAGAGAAGTTCTTCGTGGGTCTGCTCCTATAAGATTTCCTTTCCCTGCCTCTGTAATATATTTCTAAGAAGGTCAGAAATTTGGAAGAGAAATTTTAACTTAAAAAGATCATACTGAGATACAAGTCACTAGAATATGAGTGTGAAACACCATTTATTAATTCAAATCTCATAAATCAAGATATAACTTAAATATCCCGTCTTTGTGGCAAACAGGGAGACAGTTTAGCGTATGCTATGGACTGTGATATCATAGAACTAGCTGTCCTCATGTTCCTTTTTAAGTTCAGTTTTTAGTTTTTATACTAATGGTCTTCTTTGTTAACATTGAAATAATATTCGTTCAGATAAAATACTTGCTTTTGTGCAGAGAGGCAACTTTTTACAGTGAAGTCTCAATAGTCATCCTGCAGGACAGGAGAAGGTATAATTTCCTATGGTCTGTGTTTTGTGGTGTAGGTTCACATGTTTGCTAGACTTTCTAAAGATATGGCATCAGGCCTTGGGCTGGAAAAGCTTAGACTCTACACATAGTGTGTAGATGAAGAATGGAAAGTCAAAAGTGCTCAGGAATTACATTAGCATATTTCTTTGAAGTTCCTTAAGAGGAAGAAAAAAAATACCTAGTTTTAGGGTGAAATTCTGTGTTCAGGACTTGTAGGCAAAGGCTTAAAATCCTCAGGTGGAGCTCATCAGGAAACCCCTAGGGAGTATCTGTACGTCTGCATTTCTTAGAGGACTCTTCTCCCAGAGATAATAAGGTTTTTGAAACTGCTTTATGGTGCTCTGTGCCATCAAAAATGGGACTAAAAGAACTCGTTTTTCTCTGTGTCCTTAGTAAGGCACAAGACTTCATCTTGTTCTTTTGTCAACACTTACACCTCCTTTAGGTTACTATGGTATATCATATTACCGTTCATATTACTGCTTTTTGGACACAAGGTTTTTTCAGCAATCTCTTTCCTGCCACATTCAATTTTTATCTTAAGTTACTCTAAGGGTAGGAGTTGGAAAAGTGTGCAACTTCCTACTTCATATATTCTTGTATAATGTAACTGCTTTCCAAGATACTGCCTTAGTAACAAATGTGAAAAAAAAATGCACTGTATAAGTAGTGACCAAAAGGGTTTCCAATAGGGGTTGTGTAACAAAGTACTGAATTGGAGGCATAATCTTCCCAGTGGTTACCAACATGCCCATGCAGAGCATACAGCGTTTCCAAGCACACTTCCAAATACCGTAGCTGAATGGCTTGTATTTACTCTCGTGGGGTGTGTCTTTTTTCCTCTTAAAGAAAACCTTTACGCAGCCCTCAAGGTCCGACTTGCCAACTAATCAGCCAGCCAGTTGCAAGGCATCCACTGTTCTTTTCTACAAATGGAAAAAACCCCACCAGATGCCTCCGGCTTCAACACTTCTGTCCCACATCTTCATGTGTACAGGCACTGCCTTTACAGAAATACCGTAAGAAAAACGAAAAGCCAACCTAAACTGCACAGGTCCTTGCTGAGAAATTAATTTCATCGTGTTTGTGAATTATGAAGAAAATGTCTCTCCAAGGTCTTAGTAAACTAAGTGGTAGGATTCATGTCACCAAACTTTTAGACTTCTGTGTCTTAGACAGATACAGAAGACTCCCCTTATAAGCAGTGATGAAGAAAAGGTGTATTTTTGAGCATGATTTGGTTCACTTGTTCTAGACGGACAAATTAAGACAAATTATACTTTGAAGAGCCTGTTTCTCTTTATTGATTACAGAGGATACTAGACAACTAACTCAGCTGTAGACATGATCTGTGCTGGTTTGATGAAGCTCCCTCTGCTTGAATTTCTTTCTTTGTGTTAGTAGGGACAGTTTGTACAACACTTAATCGGTGCAGCTTGTGAATCAAGCGTTTGAGGTAAACTTGATTACATTGGATAGGTTTTCCAGTCAGATCTTGGAAACATCTGGTTATTGGGGAGAAACTGGTGAACCATGACACAAGTTATATTATGTATCTCATCTCAGATGTACCTCTCTGACCTGTGCCATGTATCTCAAGGGGTATTTGCATTTTTCAGAACTTTTTGGAGTTGATGAAGATTGCTGCTACCCTATTCCCCCTTTATTCCCGCTCTGTAGTCAAAGGAGGAAATGCTAGCCATTGGCACAACCCCACGCATTGTGAACCTGCTCATTTCAATAGTTCATGGCAAACATAATCCAGATTAGATTCCAGATTAGGAGGGGAGTGGGAGGATTTTTTTTTTGTTCATACAGAAGCCATATAAATCCTTATTTGCAAAATTTTTAAAAAGGGAGGAGAGGAGGTTTCTTATATTAACCCTGTAGATAAAAGATCTTTAAAAATTAAATATATACTAAAGAAGACAATCTTTTATATATATACGAGTGTAAAAGTCTAATTTTATAAAGCTTTACTAAGTATGGCCTGATCCTTTCTGAGTTTCCAGACAGATGGAATGCTTCACCATGCGTTTGGGCCAGTCCTCCTGCATTATATAAGTGTTTTATGGATTTGTGATAAAAAAATGTGTTTATAACCTTTCTCATTTCTTCTTATTTTTTAATTTGTGTTTTCAGAGATCGCTTTGGTTTTATCCTTCATCAGTATTAAAATATTAATGCCAAGTAATCCGATACATATTCTGATTTGTTCTTCCCGTTTTTCTGATTTATTGTTTCTTTGAAGTCAAGTGAGCAAGTGCAATGATAATGCCCTTTACAAGAACACTGAAATAACAGATCTCTTTTTTGTTGCAGAAAATGTGGGCAAACTCAAGAAGCTGGAATATTTAAATGTAGCTTTGAACAACATTGAAAGAATTGAAAATCTGGAAGGTCAGGTTTTAAACAAACCATTTTGCCTTTTCATATTGAAACATTTAAGTTGTGACTTAGTGTAAAAGAAGGTGAAAGCCACTAAGTATGTCCACCAATAAAGATACTTTCTTTATTCTTAGAAAAAGCCTTTTTGTGTGCAGAATTTCAACAAATGCTTCTTTATAGCAAATGCTTCCTACTACTGTGGTTTTGTCATTGAACTTATATAAATGTATTTTAAGTGGCTTTTTGTATGCTCTTTCATCAGTGTTGTTAGCTATGATAGCTCTATTCATTAATACTTTGCAGGGCAAGAATCTACATTTTTCATTAAATTTGTATTTCCCCACTCTAAAGATAAGATAATTTGTTATGCAGGTTAGCTGAAGCACTGCAGGTTTTTTTAATGCTGTGCAGGCTGTAAAAAGTGTGTAATGTTTCAGCAGTCATCTTCACTTCAGCAATCAAATGTCACACACAAGAAGGTTCTACTCTGTGCAGAGGTTGAATTGGCAGTCTGGGGTATTTTTAAAGAGTTTTTCAGATGGTCGTTCTCTCTGTCATTGCATGAAGTCCTCTCCATCTTTTCTGTGTTTAATCCTTTATCCTGTCACTGTAATTCATAGAATCATAGAAAAGAATCATAGAAGAGTTTGGGTTGGAAAGGACCTTTAAGGGTTACCTACTCCATGCTTCCTGCAATGAGCAGGGACATCTTCAACCATATCAGGTTGCTTAGAGCCCTGTCCAGCCTGACCTTGAATGTTTCCAGGGATGGAACATCTTCCTTCTTTCTAGTCTAAATCTACCCTCTTTTAATTTAAAAGCAACTACCCGTTGTCCTGTTGCAACAGGCACTGCTGAAAAGTTGGTTCCTGTCTTCCTCATAACCTCCTGTTAAGTACTGAAAGGCTCCTGTGAGGTGTCCCCAGAGCCTTCTCCAGGCTGAACAACCCCAACTCTCTCAGCCTGGACTCAGAGGAGAGGTGCTCCAGCCCTCTGATCATTTTTGTGTCCCTCCTCTGTCTTTCCTGTACTGAGGCCTCCAGAGCTGGATGCAGTACTCCAGGTAATTGCATGTGCAAAGATATAGCATTTTCCAAAGTCAAAATCTAAGAATTAGAGCCACCCATAAACTCATCACTTGAATAATTTCTGACTTGAGTTCTTTCTCTTTCTCAAGTCTGAGTAGGCCAGTTGCTGAATCTCTAAAAAGTCCACCTTGACAAGGGAACAATAAGAAAATGCTGGGGTGTTTTGTTGGGGGTTTTTTTGTTTTGAGTTTACAAGAGGGTGACTTATATCAAATAAAAAAATAAGCAAATAGGCTAAACACAAATTTATAAAAGTTGATGAAATAGGTAGTGCATTACGTATTTTCAATTTGTTGAGAAATTTCCATCTGTTTTTATGCCAGTAGATTTTGAGTTCCTCTATCAGGCAGCATTATTTATTATTTTGATTTGCCATTTACTTTGTAGTCAGGACCTTTGGGAGTGAGCCTTGCAAAAATTTGGTTTATTTAAATCCCATAATAAATCATTTTGAGTTGTTTATTTTCTTGCAGATCCATTATGCATAAAATACTTGCCAAATAGACCTGCAAAGGAAAAGAAGTGAATACAATCATGAGCACCGAAGTTGAGGTTGCTTTTAGCTAAACTTTTTTACTTTTAGAGTCAAGGTTATGAATCAAGGAGAGATTATGATAAAAGGAGAGGCTGATAAATTTTGGATCCAGATTTTCCAGGGCATCTTGTTAGCTCATTTAGAGTTTCTATTTATAATGAATTGGTTTTGGTTAACAAACGACATTTTCTGACTGGTATTCACAATTCAACCAGTGATAAAATATTTACAACAGTAGCTGAGTCCATAGAGTGGGAAACCTCACCTTGGAGTGAATTTTTAGATAACCTTATCTTTACACTTGAATAATGTTACCTAAGATTGACAGTACACAGAAACGAAACCCATAATTGATCCTGCTCTCCTGAAGCAATTAGACACTCTTTTAGCCATACAGTTGAGGAGAGGTACCAAGGCAACCAGACTGTTAAAATTGAAATCTGGCTTATCCGGAAATGAAACATTTAATAGCTCATGTAGTATACCAGCACCGACCACAAAGTTGTGATAGAGATAAAATCTATAATAAGTTTTGATATTTTGTATTTTATTGAGTTTTTTTTTTCTTTCTATAAATATGATGACCTCATAAACTTAAGTTGTGAGTCACTCTTTCACTTGTGGCTTAGAGAAGATGTACTCTGATAGGATGAAATTAATATACAGACAAGAAATGCAGACAGTTTTATATCCCAAGTGTGTGCATGGGTACATTTATGCGTGTGTGTGTGTGTCATGTGTACCTTTGTGTTATGCACAAATTGAATTGTGTTTTTTTTAAACCAGGCTGTGAAGAACTGAAGAAACTTGACCTAACAGCAAATTTCATTGGTGAACTCTCCAGTATAGAAACCCTAAAATATAATATACATCTGAATGAACTGTTTCTAGTGGGCAACCCATGTACTGAATTTGAAGGTTATAGACAATATGTGGTAGCAACTCTTCATCAGTTAAAAGTAAGATTTTTAAAAGTAAATTTATTTCCAAATCAATAACCAGGAATGTGGACTGAATATACTAATCCGAAAGAAAATGAATGCCAGTGGTAGGATGACTAGGTGTATTTTTCTTACTGTCCACAGGAAATTAAATTCTATTTTGAAGAATAAGTGACTACAGTAAATAATGTGATAATAAATCACTTCTATTCTGACTGAACCACATGCATTTGTTAACTTGTCTGTCATTTTCATTGGAGATCCTTAAACAAAGTTCTAAAAAAAATAAATACACTGTACAGTTTTGGCTTTTTTTCTCATTTGTTTTTATATACATGATGTATTTTTGAATTATTTTAATGACTAAATAAGGTTACCAGGTTGTTGTTTCCAAACCTACAATATGTACCAAACCAACAGAGCAAGGCAGTAGAAAGATAGAAATTGATGTAAAAATGCACTATATCGCATCGACTGTAAATAGATACTTTGAGATTGAGGTTTTGTGTAATGATTTCCTGGTGTAATGCTTTCCTGCCATCGAAACAGGCAGTCCCAGTCCTGATCTATGCTCCCACATTTTCCCTTGGAGGAGCACAGACACTTGCTTAACTTATCAGGAGTATATTCAGCTCACCTAGTTGGCAATAAACTAACACATCAAGATAAATACTTTTTTAGTAATTTCATGAGCTGAATCAAGGTCAGACAAATATCAGAAATGGCTGAAGGGACTATCTCTACTACATAGTCTAATAAGACCAACGGAAATTCCTGGAAAATGCAAAAAGCAGCCGTCAGGCACACAAACCCATTTTCAGATCTGAATAGCAACTTATTGTTAATTCTTTTTTAATACAGTATAATCTACATTGTGCTATTGAGGTTTGAAAGGTGTCTTTTTAATTTTATTCAGAAATTAATTTATCAAAATTAACCTACAGTTTAATGGATCTATTGATTTGAATATGCTTAAAATTCCTCACATATCTATATTGATTTTTTTTTCCCTTTTGTAAGTGTTTGGATAGTAAAGAAATAGAACGTTCAGAGAGGATTCAAGCACTTCAAAATTATCCAGAAGTGAAACAGAAAATCAGAGAACAGGAACAAGCTTACCTTCTCAAAAGGGCCAGAGAAAAAGAAGAGGCTCAAAGAAGACTACAAGAAAGAAAGGATAAGAAAGAAAAAGAAATGAAATCTAAGCTTGAATTTGACAGGTAACAGTAAGAAACAACAGTTTGTGAGGAAAAGTAGTTCATCTCTTTCTTCATTATGAATTTTATTTTTTCTCATTAAATAGTTTATATAATTCCACTTAAATCTTTTTGTTTGTCTTTATTGTTGATTCTAACAGAATTATTTTTCCTCATGCATGCTAACTCTAATGAAATATATAATTAATTACAAACATAATTAGTTACTGACCTGCAGACAGTACTGTAGAATTATTGTCCCAAAACTCCAAGCTAAATTGTCAGGGTGCCAAAACAGTGTAATTGATAGCTTCTTTCAGGAGAACAGCTGGAAACTGTTATTTGAGGTAACGGAGGGGTTCCAGAGAAAGCAGCTGTTCACCTATAATTTCTTTTGCTTTAGAGTTATTAGATATGAAGACTGGAACAGAATATTGCAGATCTTGTGAGATGCAAAAGGCTATGGAATGCTGATTTCTGTACTTCCTCCACCTAATATCACTGAGATTACCTAGGCAGAAGAAGGGTTTTTGTCTGGGGTCATCTTCCACTGCAGTTGCCATCCATCTTATTTTTAATACAGTAGAGACTAAGTTCCATGTAGCCAGCTATGGAACTTTGTCCTCACAGATCACATCTGTAATACAAACTTCGTTTACTCTCTACATTGGTAGAGAATTTCTGAAGATTACAGAGACTTAGAGCTAGGGAGAAAAATGATTCAGGTTCTAAGATAACACTTAAGGAAATGCCTAAGTAAAATGTTACTGCTCTATAAAATTTCTAATCTGCTGCTGATTGATATTGGGAATACTGAAACATCACACAGACTGAAGGTTTTCTTTCACCTGAAGGTTGTGGGGGCATCTGAAAATCCTGCGCCTGAAATTAAATCTGTTGAACTATCTATCGGGGTTTTCAGAGGGTTAGGCATAACCATAGGATCACTTCTTAGTTGACAATGAAAATTATGCCAAAATGTTTCGTTGCTGATGAAGGAAGCAGATAATAATACAGCTATTATTATTGAGTTAAAAAATATTATTGGAAGAACTCATTAGCAAGTACTGTTACTCTTCCTTCATTTCACTGGGATAATATTCCATGTGATCTTGTGTAGCCCAGACTCTCTACAGAACAAAGAAAACCATCAGGCAGAAGGAGCCAGAGAACAAGGAGCGTGGAGAACAGCTGAAGATGATGAAGAAGACAGAAGATTTTGGGAGGAGCCTACACCATATACTCCAGAGACTAGATTAGAAACTCACAGATATATTGAAGAAAAACGGAGAGCTAAAGACAATATGAGGTACATTTTAATTTTAATGTATTCTATGACTTGAGGAAGGGAAATTTTTCAAAGGTACAGAGTAGAGGGAGGCAACTGCCTCACGTTAAATATGAGAACTGGCAGTTTAAATCCCTGTTACCTGTGCAAATATGCTTATAAAATCTAAATAAAGTAGTCAGATTGTGCATTTTGTTTTATTTTCTAAAATATATTTATGATACCCCTTATTTTGTTTTTCTCAAATAGAGTTGTTAAAAATAATTTTTCTTTTCAACTCCATTTTCTGGACTTTAGAAGTTTCACTTTTCTGTCAGCTAATGTGTTTCATGTTGTTCAACGTTTTAATGTTCTTGCTAAAAGCATTTATCCGGAGTGTAGGTTGCATTACATAAATGCCCTATAGGCCATGGTACAAAATTTTTGCACAAGTGGCATTTCAGGCACCTTTTCTATGTGGCTTAGTATTTTTTTCATGTACTTTATCAAAGATATTCATCCCAAGTAATGAGATTTTTTGCGTTATCTTTGGTATTTGGCATGGGTGGATCTGAGGATTTCTGGCCCCTGAAAAGCCTTTAAAACTTTCTAAAGTTGCCACTGGTTTTGCTGACCATGGAAAATTAATGCAGGTGATAGCAAAAAAAGTTATTTTATTGCTGCTGGCTTATCAGTTCCACAAACAGTGTAAGCAATGTCTTTTTTTTTTTTTTTTCTTTTGCTTTTATAACAGCATTTGTGACAGAGATTTTTCTAGCAGTTCCTTTTAAAGACATGCTTTTTAAAAGATTTTTCAAGCCTAAGTTTTGAAGAAGTCAGTTCTAGGGAACTATCCAAGAAATCTGGAAATCTGCATTGCTTGTTGCTATTATTAAGTCAAGGTCTAGCACTTTTCCAGAAGAGTTACTGTGAAACTCAGATTCTTGCTACTTAGAATCTTGTTGTATTTTGGGATGCCTTGCTCTAGTCAAAAGCAAATGTGTTCCAAATACTTCTGTCTAAGCATTCAAGGAAGGTCCAAATAGCATTATAATAAAGAATAATTCCTTTCTGGAATTTTCTAAGTTTCCAAAGCATTTAAAGGAGTTAAAAATCCTTTCACAGTTCATTTTGTTTTGGTGGTGAGATTTTTGTTCGGTAGCATGAGAAAGGTGAGAACAGAAAAGTGCCCCTAACAACTTCAAATCATCCTTGCTGGTGAAATTTAACTTTAATGTAAGTTGCTCGGTATAAAAGGCTGCTTATTTCAGTATAAAATTGACATTAACTCAATTAGACCAATGCTAAATTTAAACCTGTTTATGACATGTTAATACACGTTAAATTTGCCAACTGGGTTATAATTGGACAGCTCATAATAAACTGAGCACCTTTGTCTATTGATAAATGAATGTATACTTGCAGTTTCATTCAAAGAAAATTGAGAAAACAGTAAAATTAGTTGCAGCTGAAAGGTGTGCAGGATCTCCTTTAGCTGCCCATTGCCAGAACAAAGCTTTTGAGCTCATCTCAGCACAAAGTTAAACAAGTTATTTTAAACTCTGATGATTATGACTTAATTGAATTTGCCTTGAAATGGTTCACATGAGCAGACAGGTTTCATCCAGTAACAGATTATTAACAGCTAAGAGGTGGTAGGATATAATTTCCTGAAGCGTTTCTGAGAACTGCATCTTTAGAACATGGTGGTGGTTTGTTCAGTTTGCATTTAAGTGTCAAGAGTAGGGATTCAGGTGTAGAAACTGCTAGCTCACAAATCACACATTAAAGCTCTGAGTTATACTATAGAATGATATTTAACACATGGATAGTTGTGAATTTATCAGAACAGAAGTTGTTTTTATGTAGTCATTCCAGTAGCTCCACTCAAATGTTTTTATTTCTTCAAATCCATTGTATTTATGGACTGAATCTTTTTTTATGCTTTTTTTTTTCCCCCAAGATGATCTAAATTTCATATAATTTATTTCCCTCATTAGTGATTAACCTTTAGTGTTCTCGTAGTCTTGAACTTATAGTAAGAAATAGGTTTGGCAATAGAAAAAGCAGTGTATTGCTGTTGTTTTTTTGAGAATTTTTTTTTATATGCGATAGTAGCTACACACTATATTGACCAGCTGAAGAGCAGATTAATGCAAAGCAACAATTACAAGACTGTATTTTTAAAAAAAACATAGCAATTTTTTACCTAGTGCAAGCAGATTTTTCATTTTCGTGTTACTAACATTCCTCACTCTTCCTCTCCTTGCTTATGATCTAAGTCTTGATCTTACAGTGATCTGTTTTGTTTTGGCAGATAATTAAGGTAGCTTGTTTATTGCACTAAATGAAGGTCATATATAGAATCATAGAATCATNTAGTTTAATTGCTGATATCCGAACATGGATAGTGATAATTAAAGTCTCCATCAGTAACATATATTGTATTTTTTGAAGGAAGAACACAATAAAAACATAAAAGATGCATCAATAAATAATCTACATGCACACACATTGGTCATACTGTATCCTAATTGGCGCTGCTTGTAATCTTTTCACGATTATAATTCTATTTACTACTGCAGAATAGTGACTGATAGACACGCTATTTAGAGATATGGCAAGCATTTGTGCAGTAAAATAAATTAGGGTGAATAAAAATTTGTTTTAGAAATGCTTGCAAATCACGTAACAGTAATGATTCCTCATGATTAGTATGACCATTCATAATGAGAAAAACGTCCCATTTCATATGTTTAAGCAAGCCGCTGATTTCTTAAGTTATATCAGATAAATTTGATAAATTACTGTTTGACAATGGACATCCTGATGTACAGAAGTTCTCATCAATGTAAGATGTGATATTACAAAGCACTTGCTCATCTTCACATGTTGCATTTAATGCGCAATTGAACATTTGATATAACCTGTTTTGTTCCTAAAATAAGTTGTATCCTAAACATCAAATATAAGATAATTCTTACGTCTTGCCATCCTCTTCCTTTTTTGCTATGACATAAAATAGTAGTATATGGAATTATAAACTATTTTTCTTTCTGTTTTGTTAAGGGAATCAAAAAAGAGAGAGAAGCCTCCTCCGACATTGGTCACTGCAGAAGGAAAAGTTCTGAATTTGAATGTGCCTAAGTACGTAATGTTAACAGACTAAACAGGCCAACCTCTCTGTAGTTGATTTGGCCAACTATTTCAAGATATGTGACAACAGAAGAATAAGAGGGCTGACAAATTCTCGTTGCAGTATTATATTCCTGGTGGGAAAACTGACCTCCAAAATTATGCACTGATGCTGGAAAAGATTAGTTTTCAGTGAGTAAAAGGTCTTTGATGACAGAAAAACTTGTTTTTCTGTGAAAGATACAAGACATTTTATTCTTTTCCCTCCGTGGTAAGGGTCTCTTTCCTGGAGCATCTTGCTAATAATGGAAAAAGTTTAACCAGTTTGACTACTGAAGATAAATGTGTATGAGTAGCCACTTTAAATGTGTAAAAACGTGTCCAAGTAATATTTCTGGACAAAATCATTCTGTCCTCTGATGATAGATGTAGAACTGACAGCATTGGGAAGGATGTAATGAACTTCTGTGCCATGAGGTCCTTTGACACTCAATGAGGTCTCTAGCAACAGAGGCTGGCGATACAGGGAAGTCTTGTATTTTATTGTTGACAAAGGCGCCTGGAGGGTTTTGGACACCTCAGGTGTTTTGGAATGACTTTCTAGGGATATCGGCCATGCGGTACCATTGGATTCACTAGAACCAAGCCTTCCTTTTCTAAGGGAAAACAAGAGATAGAGAGTACAAACATTGTTTCCTTATAAACAGCTCCCCAGAGAAGGGAGACTGATCAAAAAGTGGCCTACTAAGGGACACTTACCTGACTGCTGTCCTCTGAACAAGGTTTTCCATCTTAAGACTGATTTAGCTGCAAAATCAAAGCTAAGAGCATGCTTATTCCCTCACGACAAGAAGGACATTGAGGTGTTGGAGCGTGTCCAGAGGAGGGCTACGAAGCTGGTGAGGGGTNTTAGCATAAAGAATGGTTTCTAAATCTTGTAAATTTATAAATCCATGCAAATTCAGGGAATTTGGAAACCTGCATTACAGGATTGGTGCATAATTTTCAGTGGTGTAGGTATAATTAAAGGTAGTGGCAGAAGAGCCTGTGTGTTTTCCATCTCTACCAGAAGATACGTACCATTGTATTGATGTACTTTTTTGGTTAAAATGTGTTGACTGAAAAAAATTTAAACAATTTTCTAGTTCAAAGAATAAAAGTTTAAAATAGTTAAAATCTTGCATTAATAGAATTTGATTTTGTCCCTAAAACCCAGAGACATTTGGAGTAAAGCTCTGGCTATCTTTTTAGAACAAATACAGTCCCCTAGATTTTACTGTTAGTAGCAGTCCTGTTTGTGTCACCCAAATTTTCTGGATTAGAATTTAATCTGTGGATGTGCCCACGCAAAACCAGATCAATGAGCAGTTTTTGTCATGGCTTCAACAAGAATATCACAGCTCTTCAGTGCAATCTGGCAGTGTATTGCCGAGACATAAATAAAGAGTCACAAGTAGACAGATGGTGTTCTCCAAAGTTTTTGCTTCAGTGCAAAAGTCTAATGTCCAAAGCAATGTCCAAGCTTCTCTGATGTTCTTTTGGAAGGTTAGCAAGAGGGATGGCTGCATGCACAATTCTGACTAAACTTCCCTCTACAAAATTTTACAATTATTTTCTCTTTTCACTCTTCATATTTTAGTGAATTCTCAAAACGTGTGATGCAGTAAGAAAAAAACATGAACGGGAAGCAAAGCTGTTTTGTACTCTTTGCAGTTTTCCATTAAAAAATGCCCATAAAGTAAAAGCTCTATAAGCTTTCTTGCAAGTTGACTGTGTCAGAATACAGGAGAGCAAAGAGTTAAAATGTGTATCTGGCAAATATTTTTATTGATGAAAAAATATAGCATCTAAACTTTTAACATTTGAGCTTCTTTCCGTTACCTGAACCCAAAGTATCTAAGGATTTTAATATCACTGAAATATTCCAGATAAATTACATTAAGCAAAACTCTCTCGTTTTGTACTAATAACTAATTTATAAAAATCTTCTTATTCATAAGTGGGGTTTACTTTGTTTTTTTTCTCTGCTTTAATAGATGAGAAATATTTGAGAATATGAGCAGAACTTCTTAAGTCTAGATTAGATCTCCTTACAGTTGTAGTAATAGATGCTGTTTTCAATTTATAACTGATAAGATTCTTTCACAATTTTCGGAACTCAACCAGCAGATCACAAACATGCAGCTGATACAATCTACAGTCTCATTTTTATCAAATATTATAAAGCTTGTAGAATGAAAGATATTGTGCAAATTGTGTTTTACTTTGGAAATGCACAGGCAGATGTTTATACTCAAGGCAAATTAATTGCTATGGAAAAAGATGCAATTGTTATTATTTGTTTACATATGGTAAGGTTAGAATTACCAAGTTCCAGGCTTTTCATGAACTGTTTCTGTGCAGATGTTAATAGAGCAGACAGATTTCACCAGCAGATGTCTCTCTTTCTGCATTGACAGACTGATCTTAATTTTAACCGACCTTCAGCGGTATTTTTTTTGTTTGTTTCTTGTGGGTGTGGGTTGGTTCAAATGCCAGTGTATTTTTCTGTTCATGAGGAAAATTGCAGCTGTTTCTAAAATGACCATGTGACATACAGTCTACATGGTATTTGTATTCATCTGAAATTGCTAGCAGTTGAATTTGAATTATGCTGTAGTGTTTGGTTATTCATTCCAATTGTAATTATCCTGGAGGTTTTTCTTGTCATTATTATTAGGCTTAATTTCTCTCTGAAAGATGATGAAGAGAACAACCAGATCATCTTGGATCTTGCTGTTTACAGGTCGGTATATTTTTTTCCTCTTAATTTTTGCCACTCTTAAATTCTAATACACAGTGTTTCAAATATACTCCTCTCTGTAATGAGGACTTTTCAAGAGGAAAACAAATATCATAGGAGATAATCTAATCAGTCTTGAAGTTTGTGCCAAAGAAATGAAGCTTAATAAACCAAAAAACTTTCAGACTGTTCTGTTCTGTTACTCCTGAATGAGGACTGTGTCTAGTAGTCCTTTTTGGAATTGATTTTCCCTGCATTCCACAAACAAGTTTCCTCCATACCTAGGCTTTTATGTAAAATCTTTTCCATTCTTCACTTGCATATTACGGAATGGGTCTTGTGCCCATTCTCAGGCCCTACAAGCGCTCCAGTAGAGTTCATGTCCTTCTAGTTAAATTCTTCTCCTTCCCAAGACAAAGTAGATTAGCCTTGTCCTACTTCCCTTGCTTTTTGGAAAGAGTCCGTGGCCCATGCTATTTCCCAAACTGTGCCAGGACATTGCCTGTAAGAACTTTGGTTGAACCAGGTCAAAATATGACAAGAAAACCAGATAAATATTGGATAGTACATACTACTAAGCAGTACGGTGGCCTTGCCTGCACTTCAGAAAAGGGTTGTACACCCACAAGCTTATTTACCCATAACTGGAACTTGTTAGATTAAAGCTTGAACTAGGTTTATAGCACAGAAACACTATGCCAGGTGTTCTTCCCTTAAAGCTCATTAATTTCCCTCAAAAGAGGCCTGCTCCATGTTTTTTTGGAGCCTCAGAAAATCTGTTCAGGTGCAATAAATGAAAATGATTAAGAATGTTGAAACTGTTGTAATATTCTATGTTTACTTGTAAGAAATGCAAACTAAAAAGTTTAAAAAATTCACCTGAGAAGTAACTTTATAAAAGAAGGGAAATACAGAATAAGTACTTGTGCATTCACTAGAAGGTCACAGGAACACTAGTGTATGTGTCACATGATGAAGGGCAGATATTAAAATGGAGCTTTTACAGATCAAAAATTTTGTTTGACAGTACTAAAATTTAAAAGTACTGTATTTTCTGGGATTATAAAGTATTACTCTTTGTTGTTTTCCAGCAAATTCAGTGAAAAAAAAAAAAAAAAAGAACTCATTATAATTTACTAGTGAAGTCTTCAGAAAGAAAAGTAATAAAATACTTTTAAATTTGTAAATAGCAAATAAATTAATTTTCATATTAATGTAAAGCACTAAATTAATAGAAGAAAGACCTTTTCATCTTCCACACAGATTTTGAATTCTTGCAGTTATACAATAGCTGATGTGGTGGACTTGACAGGATTTAGACATTATTTGAATTGACATTCTGTGAACACACAGGAAGATCATGTTTTTCTTCATTAGACATGTCTTCAAAAGGCATTAAATCCTAATAAAATTTCATAGAAATGAATAACTGAAATTAAAGTTTGTAGTTTATAAGCTGTGAAATCATCACTTAAGAGTTATATCATCTGCACTGCTTGTTGCTGGACTGTATTGTAGATTGATTCATTTATTTATATCTCATTCTGAAGACACTTGGACACTTCTCTGCTTGATGTTGATGTCCAGCCAACTTACATACGAGTACTGGTGAAGGGAAAGGTTAGTGCTTTCATACTACATTCATTTCAAATCGAGAGTTAATGCTTACCATAGTTATTCAGTGGACTCTGGATGTGACTTTTATGAGTTACCAACCATGTGCAACTCTGCAGAAAAAATGTTTGTTCATACTTGCATTATTTTGGACCACGCATGAACTGTGGGAGACCTAACAAGAAGACAGGCAAAGCCTGAAATGAAATTTCTCTCCTTTTCTCTTCTTATTCCCCTCACACAATGTACCATAATTCACCAAAGAAGAGAGCTTCCTAGTTGCCCTAGGCTAGATTTTAGCAATTTTACAATCTGGAATTTATAGCTGACAGTAACAAATGGATGTATATTCTTTTGAAAGGGCATTGAAAATGTCATTCTAGTTTTCTCTCTTCTCTGTAGTTTTAATTTTATCATCAATTTTTTAAAAAAATTCAAAGTACTGAAACAGTAAACCAAAATCCCTATTTTTGACTGTACCAACTGCATAAACAAAACTTCAGAATTACTTTACATCTGACATAGACTGGATAATCTTTCTCATTTAATTGCTAATATAAGCCAAGCATCATTTTATAACCTTCTTTAGAAATGTCACTTCAGGAATGACAGCAATTCGGGAATATACATACAAATTTACTTCTAAGTAAAAGCTGTTTAGCATGCTAATCATTTATTAGGATTAGTAATACTACATATAAAGTGAGAGGTTTTAGACCTATACTGTGCTTAAGATCAGAGGACATGACAGTGATGTTTCTTGATGTTTCTGCATGTGTTCTGTCCAGGTTAAAAAAAAAAAAAAA